>CM051241.1:155140242-155327742 GCA_027917425.1 Gastrophryne carolinensis | reverse complement strand
ACTTTATAAAGGACTGAGACTGGGTACATGTGGCAGAAAAGCAGGGGCTGTGCACATGGGGAAGGTGTATAGGACCTGAGCAAGTGGGACAGGGCACAGGGTTGTTATCACATAATATTGTAGAACTTGGGGCCCCACTTTTCATTTTGCCTAGGGCCCTGCTCATACACACTGCTGAATGGTTATGAACAGGCCAGTAGCTTGGTGGCCATTATTCTTATTGCTGCTGATAGAATGTTTTTCTTGTACAGTATACACATACCTTCCAAGTGTCCCTGATTTGGAGGGACTGTCCCTCCTTGGAATCCATGTCCCCCTGTCCCTTGTTGTTCTTATTTGTCCCTCTTTGAGGTGTAACATGCAGATCTGCAGCAATAAATGAATTATTTGCCTATTCAAAGTGTTTCTATTGTTGTAACTGTTACAATGTATCTACTATTCATCTCTCAATGAGGAGGCATGGCTTCATCCAACCCTCTATGAGGGGCGTGGCTTCATTTACATATTGTCCTTCTTTGAGGTGTAACGTAGATCTGCAGCAATACATTATTTGTTTTCCTATTTAAAGCGTTTCTATTGTTGTAACTGTTACTTCCTATCTCTTATCCATCCCTCAATGAGGGGGCGTGGCTTCATACAGCCCTCAATGAGGGGGCGTGGCTCCAGTTACATATTGTCCCTCTTTGAGTTGTAACATGCAGATCTGCATCAATAAATGGTTCATGTGCCTATTTAAAGTGTTTCTATTGTTGTAATTGTTACACTCTTTCTCCTATCTATCCCTCAATGAGGGGGCATGGCTTCACCCATCACTCAATGAGGGGGCGTGGCTTAATTTAACAAATGTCCCTCTTTCCCACCCTGAAAAGTTGGTAGGTATGAGTATACAGGATGTCCTGCACACACAACTTCAAACAGTAATCTGAAGTTCTTCAAGAGACATGAGGTGCGGTTTGCTCAGCCACAATGTGTTGAAGCTTTGACGTACATTGCTGATTGCAGAGGGATTACAGATTTTTCCATCAGTAGATACACACTTGAAACACCTAAGCAAATAAGGACAGAAGGAATTGGACCCATACCTTGCACCTTTTCAAGGCTTGAAAGAGGGACTTGCATGTTACACCTCAATGAGGGACAGTATGTAAATGAGTCACGCCCCCCCATTGAGGGATGATGAAGCCACGCCCCCTCATTGAGGGATGGATGAAGCCACGCCCCCTCATTGAGGGATGGATAGGAGATAGGATGTAACAGTTACAACAATAGAAATACTTTGAATAGGCAAATGAATCATTTTTTGCTGCAGATCTGCAACAATGGGTACTTGTTGGGCAGCATCCATTAGGAATCAGTAGAGGACACGGGTACCCAGATAATAACATTCACATTTCCGCACCCCAAAATTTAAACTAGATTAATTTTGTCAAACAAGACTGAAGTGGACGTGTCCAATTACACACCTTTCTTCAAAAAGGAGCACCAATATCAATATGGATACAAAATTCTTTATTATGAAAAAGGAAATATTAAAATACACAAAAACACACTGGACAATTAAAATCACATGGATGACCCCATGGTCACAATAATATTAATGAAAAAACCCCCTAAGGGGAACAATGCATCAAAAGACCCTATGTGCACTTATTAGATCCTATTATAACAGTTATTTTATGCCGGCATAAAAATTGTATATGTAAACCCTCAAAGTGTAAAACCTCTAATAAATATCAACTCTTAACAATACCTCATATGTGAAAATGAATAAAAAACGAAATTCCACAGAAAATATATTGGCAGACTCGCTCAGTTCAAACAGTTATAAGTGAATGGAAACAATAAAGATATACTCAAAGTGCACGTGTGCGTGCTAAATGACACCAGCAAACCTGAATATTCAAGAATAAAAAATGGCACATAGAGTCAGCATCACAGGGTCATCAAATATAAATCACCAATTAATTTTGTCCCGTGTAGCTGATCGGTCCTAGTCCGGCGATCAGCAACTCACCTGATCCCTGGATCCCATCCCCTGCCACCCTGGGCCCAATTGGGCATCATATTTGATAGCATGTCAGGCTCCTGCCGCCCCCCCCCCCTACCAGGCACAGGAGCACTGACACACCCTCTCTATTCACTGCAATTGTCGAGGCCTGACACGCCCCCTCAATTGTTGTGAATAGGGATAGCGTCATAGCGCATCTGTGACTGATGGCGGGGGCCACAAGCCTGACACAGAAGTACTGTAACAGCAGAGGAGTAGCTGGGCTTTCTAGCACCCAGGGCAAAGATTCAAAATTGCACCCTCATCTGTGCTCAGGCCCCACTTTTGGTGCCCCCTGACCTGCTACACCTGGGGCATGTGCCCCCCTGTCCCCCCCTAGCTACGCCCCTGGTAACACGATAGTCCCCTGGCTAGGGGTGAACCTGGGAGGGGGTCCCTGGAGAGTGTGGGGATGCCTTTGGTGGGGTGGACTGTGATAGAAAGGGGATTTATTAATAAGTGTATAGTTGAGATGTAAATACTTAGGAAAGCCACTAGAGCCCCCCCATAGGATAATAAATAGAATAGAAAGTAGTGTAGTGTAGTTACTTAGTTTACTTAGAGGGATAGACTATAAAAGGAGGAGATTCTAGAGAGTTCTACCTCCAGAGGGCATGGAAATAGAGCCCTGCAGAGAAGCTATCATGTAAAGCTAAGTTCCTGATTCATGGTGTGCCAAGGTCTGGCTGGCCCTGTGAGAAGGCGAGGGGCAGGTGGAGTGCACCCCTGAAGTGTAGCTGCTGGAGATCCTGTGAGGTGGATGTTCAGAGAGGAAGACCCTAGTGTTTGGTCACATAGGTGATTGACGCACTGGTCTGCGCATTCACGGACGGCCCCTTGACACACACCTGCCCTTTGATGAAGCAGCAGAGGCTGTGGCGGTGCCTGTGACGCTGTGAGGTTGCCTGCAAATCTTCCTGAAGTGACACTTGCCTCCTGTTCCCGTGTGATGTTCCGGCTCTGACTTTTGGCGTTGGATACCAACCTGCTCTGGCTTTGACCCTCTAGTTTTGGATACCGACCTCGCTCTGGCTCTGACCCTCTCACTTTGGATACCAACTTGCTCTGGCTCTGCCCGTCTGATTTTGGACATCGTCCCAGCTCTGGCTCTGACCCTCTAGCTTTGGATACCGACTCGCTCTGGCTTTCTACCCCCGGCTTTGGATGACTAGCTGTTTTGGCTCCCTGAATCCTTGGCTCTGAATTATGGCTCTTCCTGGCTCTGGACTTTCTGCCTTGTTTAATCAGTTCCCTCTATTACCTGAACTGAACTTTTTCCCATGTTGGGACTTTGGGCTCACTGGCCACTGGCAACAGCAGTGGGACCCCGGCTTGTTTGCAGTGCAGTCGACCCTCATTGCAGAAGGACCTGACAAAAACCAGACCTGTTGGTAGACTCTCCACTCTGAAACCAGTGTGTGGTGTAGCGCTTCCCCAGTCGCTGCTTGCTCCAGATACAGCCAGCCCTAACATGCTATTGTCTTTCAGATCTTCTTCAATTCCTTCCCTGTGTTCCTGATCCATCATCATCATCACACTTGACACTCCGGCCTTCCCCTCTGCTGAGTCTCCCCAGTATCCACTCACTGGCGAGGCCACAGGCAGTATTGCTGGCAGCTGTCAGTATCTACATCGGCCTGGTCTCTAGAAAGGTACATGATTAGTGTACACTTGTCACTCAATCTTAAAGTGGACCAACACCCAGGATTTTGACTATCCTGGGTTTTGGTCCACTTCGGCGGGGCACCCCGATCGGGGGTGCCCCGCTGTGTGAAACCCCCCAGAAAGCCCCAAAATCTTACCTGTCCCCGCTCCCACGTGACTGGACGGTCCAATCCCCGCCAACGTCCAGGCGGGGATCAGGAACGTCCAAGCGGCTGCCGCCGCCGGCGCCGCCTCCCTCGCGTCACTTTCGGCGCGTGCGCGCCCCCGCCGGCCATTTGCAGATGGCCGGCGCGCGCACGCCTACAGGGGCGCGAGGGAGGCGGCGGCGGCCGGCCGCCGCCGAAGATCAGGTAAGCGATTTGGGGTGTCTGGGGGGTTTTCACCCCGCGGGACATCCCGATCTCGGATGTCCCGTGGGGTGGGAGGTGATCGGCCCGGGAATCTTATAGATTTCCGGGCCGATCACCTCTCGGCGTTGGTCCACTTTAAAGAAAAGTATATATATATATTTAACCTTCCAATAAAAGTTACGACAGTACTTCATTTTCTTTTAATCCCAACTCACCATACATGGGGTCCAACTCACCTACACTGTTACATGGTACTGTCATCCTAAACCCTTCTTTGACAATGTCATTTAAGGTTGAAATCCTGTGTAATATGTTAAAAATATCAGCCATTTTTTTATTGCTACTGATTATAAATCTACTGCCCAACAAAACCCCTTTTAACTCCCAAAATCGAATCTCCTTGTGTCAATGACAGTTGAGTTCCCAACAGTAAAATGTTAAATAAATCTGGCAGTTATATCTCTATAAAATCAGCTGTAAATAGCACACCTACTGGCTATTGCGACCGCCAGTTTTCACTTTCGTTTTCTTAGCTTAAAGTCAACCAAAACCAGCCCTGGAGTCTGAGACTGATTCCCTCTCTGTGGGGCATCCTGAACTGGGTTGCCCCGCTTTGTGAAACCCCCCTATTTCACCATTAAAGCACATTTTTAACCAGCATCACCTGAATTGCTCCTCCCAAGTAGAGCACCTTTTGCCAACTTTCACTGCTCCTGCTTCACTCTAATCCCAGATAATGGCGCCTGTTTTAGCTGTAAAGCCCCGCCTCCTCCATTCATTGCTACTGTTGTGTGTGGCAGTGATGTCATCACCACACCTATGCAATGACTGATCATCTGCCATCTTACAGAGAGGGACAGCAAATAAATCGGTGTTCCAGGACAGTTTGAAAAGCAGAAATATCCATTTCTAGTTTGCCAGGGGCTTTGGCCAAATGTATTTCGCAAGTTCAGTGGGTTTTGGTCTGCTTTAATTCTTACCTTTCTGCCGAGCCCATGGCGCATGTGCGGCCAGCGGTGGCATCACTCACATTCCTTCTCGGCCGTGCGCCGCCAATGTGTGAGGCTGGGGTTCCATTCAGCTTCTCCAGTCGCACATTAATATGCGAGGCCGGAGAAGCTGATTGGACGAGCGGCTGCGCATTAGCTATTGGACCAAGGAGAGGTGAGTTTGCTCGACGAACGGTGGGGTCTCACACAGAGGAGCACCTAAAGCGGAATGCCCCCGGGGGATGGACCAAAACCCGGGATAGTAAAAATCCCAAGGTTTGGTACACTTTAAACTTCCGTTTCTCGCTTGAGTTTTCTCTGCTCTACTCTCCCTCCCCCTTGTCATGGACAATTAACGGTGTATATCATCTTGGTCAATGGACTGCTCCCTCACATTCTCGCAGCGTCTGCTCAGTGCCTCCCCTCTAGCCCCAGCCAAACCTAGGGCCTTATTCATGTAGGGATAGCGCCAGGTAGTGCCTTGTAAGCGGCAGGTAGCGGCAGGTGAACTGCCGGACACGGAAGCAATTACACATTTATGAAGCCGAATCTGGTGAGCGACTAGAACAACGCCATGTAGCGTCCGATTCATCATTATCCCAGGCTCAGCGTACAGTACTGGCGTTTAGCCTTGCAGAGCGCCACGTCTTACCTCTCGCTACCTGGCGCTCTCCCATACATTTCTATGGACGATCCTTAAATCCCTTTCCTGATCCCAATTTTTTTTTTTTTTTTTCAATCTCAAATCTTTCTGACATGTATCCTGGGCAAGAAAATGATATTTTTGAAAACTTTTTGGGATTAATAATATTTTTATGCAGATTTGTCCTTACAGGTCTGGTATTAAAGTGTTCATGTTACAATGTTATAACAATGTTATATAATGTAATTCCATATGTTTTCGCTTTGTTACTAGTGGATACATGTTCATTAACAGACTTTAATCACACAGCTTCTGGCGCTATGGGCTACAACAACCCGATTTTGAGAGCCGGCGATGTTTGAGGCTGTTTTTTTGATGAATGTGGTGTGAGTCAGTCGCACTGAGCTGGCGCTACCGTTCGCTCCCATACAACGTAGTACTGCGACTCACACAACATATTCATCAATGCGGGACAGCGACTGAGGCGCTCTGAAACAACCATGGCCGACTACTGGCGGTCGTTCCGAAATCCTCGCTACAGATGCTCATCTGTCGCTACCTGGTGTTAGTAATGAATCAGCCTGTGCGTCTCTCTTCCTCCCAACGCGATCTCTGGCTGTGAACATACATGGCCTATTCATAACATACGTGTTGCTCAGGCCTTTATTATATGCATTCAAATATGCTGTGTGCCCCCCCTCCATTATATCTAACCCACTAGGAATAGCATACCTTCCAAGTGTCCCTAATTTGGAGGGACTGTCCCTCTTTTGAGTCCATGTCCCCCTGTCCCTCGTTGTTCTCCTTTGCCCCTCTTTGAGGTTTAACATGCAGATCTACATCAATAAATTATTTGCCTATTTAAAGTGTTTTTATTGTTTTTGCTTTTATCCATTACTCAATGAGGGGGTGTGGCCTAATTTAACAGTTGTCTCTCTTTCCCATCCTGAACAGGTATGGGAATAGTGGCTGGGTTTCCCATAGCCTCTGGCCATGCCATGAAACCAGCCCCTATGCCCTTCAGCGCAAGTCCGGTGCTACCCCCCTGGCTGTTGGGGATACATGTAATAAATGGGCATGAGGGTAACCGCAAGTCACCTGCTGCCATGGCTGCAGGTAGCATGTAGCTTGCTGCCCCCCTGCCTTTGAACTAGTATAGGGGTCCCCAAGTCCCAAGTTCTGACAGCCTCAGGTATGAGCACGTGGGGCATGGGGAGCAAATGCATACCGGGTATATGAAACATATATGCTCCTCTGTTTTTAAGCAAGTATGTAACAAGGACCATACTACCTAACACAAAGGCTTACCTAAGCCAAAAATAAGGAATTTACTTTTATCTGTAAAAATCCACAAAGTACGATCTGCCCTTATTTTTGAAACAGTGTATTTTTTTTTTAATTTTTAAAATGTTTCTTGTTCTTGCTTATTTTAAGGTGGGCAGTGGAGTGAATTATCATATTTCTGTCGGCATGCGTCCAACTAGTTGTTCAGTTAAAGAAGATCTGGAAGCCTGTAAATTCTTAAGGATTCGTCATGTCCCGGTATGAATAATTCTGATAGTTTGGTTAAGTATTATATATGTTTATTATAAATTGGTGTATAGAAACAAGAAACCATCGGCTAATGTCTACAAATTATTGTCTTTAGCTTTTTTTGGGGGGCTCATATAGATGAGCATTTTCTGTATTTGGTCTGCGAAGGCCATTTAAAAATATAGAAAAACGGACCGGAGTATGGAGGGCAACGTGGGGCTGCTCGGTTAATCCCCTCACAGTGGAGTCGGCATATAAAGTACTATTCCGATGGTACCTGATACCAGATAGGCTCAATAGGATCTACCCAGCAAACCTCGGCCATTGCTTCAGAGGGTGTACTGAGAGAGGAGATGTACTTCATATACGGTGGAACTGCCCAATAGTTGCGCAACTATGGCAGCAGGTCATTAGGATGATTGGGAGAATCATGGGAGTCACACCAAAGTGGGACGCATGGGTGGCGCTACTACACCACAAAGCACCTGAGCTTACTTATAAGCAGAACAACCTTTTCACATTTATTATGATGGCCACTAAATTGCAAATGTTTGGAAACAGCAATTCGTCTTTATTTTAAAATAAACGGATTCTTTATAAATGAAAAGCTGACCAGCATATTAAATGATAGACCTTTTTCTAAACATTTGGGAGCCTTAGGGCCTTATTCATGAAGCTCTAGCGCCAGGTAGTGCCTGTACAGCGTCAGGTAGCGGCAGGTGAACGCCGGACACGGCACACATTTATGAAGCCGAATATGATGAGCGACTGGAACAACGCCATTTAGCGTGCGATTCATCATTATCCCAGGCTCAGTGTACAGCGCCGGCATTCAGCCTCGCAGAGCGCCACGTATAACCTGGCGCTCTCCCATACATTTCTATGGATGATCCTTAAATCCCTTTCCTGATCCCAAATTTTCTTTAAAAAAAATGTATCCTGGGCAAGAAAATGACATTTTTGAAAACTTTTTGGATTGTTAATATTTTTATGCAGAATTGTCCTTACATGTCTGGTATTGAAGTGTTCATGTTACAATGTTATAACAATGTCATTCCATATGTTTTCGCTTTGTTACTAGTGGATACATGTTCAAAAACAGACTTTAATCACACAGCTTCTGGCACTATGGGCTACAATTACATGATTTTGAACGCCGGCGATGTTTGAGGCTGTTTTTTGATGAATGTGGTGTGAGTCAGTCGCACTGAGCTGGCACTACCGTTCACTCCCATACAGCGTAGTACTGCGACTCACATATCATATTCATCAATGCCGGCCAGCGACTGAGGCGCTCTGAAACAATGATCCATGGCCGAGCACAGCGACTAGTAGTGGTCGCTCTGAAATCCGCGCTACAGAAGCTCATCTGTCGCTACCTGGCGTTAGTAATGAATCAGCCTGCCCGATCCAATATGCTGCCCCTAACCTCTCAGCACTAGCATTAAACTAAACATAGAATGGGGGTCTGGCAGAAGCGGATCAGGAACCACTACCACCCCCCTCCCACACCTCCCCCATCTCTAACCCTATTAGAACCCCATTTCTTAACTCTTACATTGTTTACTGTATACAGAGTCTATGGCTATGACAGAGGGAGAAGGAAGACTCTTCTCAGAGCTCCCCTCCCAGTCCCAACATTGTCATTATTCTGTTATCTCAATGAAGTCAGTAAGACACTGTACACATTATGCTATTGTTGACAACAATATTTAATATGTATGTAAAACTACAATTCTTATTCTTGTATCACAATATCGTCATGTCGTGGAAAATTCAATGAAAAGATGGATAAAGAAAAATATAGAAAAAACAATGAACTTGCATAAAAATAGACATGTCCATCAAGTTCAACCCATGTAGACCACTCCATCATGTAGCCTGGAATGGCTGCCATTTTTAACACAGTATAACCCCTAGATCACAAACGTCCTCACCACACACACACACACAAACACACAAGCTGGCCTAAATGTACAAAATTTACTTTGCTTGAGATCAATCGAAAAGTTCCCCATTTCCAAAATGCTCACTAGAGTTGTTATCATTCAAAATGATGGAACAAGAGCAAGAAAAAGCTTATTGTGTGGTAGAATATGATAAAATGTAAACGATAAACGTTGTTCAGATACCGGAAGCTGCCCTCTGGTGAGCTCCTCCTCCACCAGCATCCATTTGGACGTCAGGGGGACAAAGGTCCTCCTTCCTTATATGTCGGCCAGACACTAACTGCCACCCTCTGCAGGGAGAGGCATTTATACTACAGGGTATGCTATAAGGGGTGTAAGATGTAGCTTTTTGAGGGTGGGAAAGAGACAATTTTTTAATTAAGCCACGCCCCTCATTGAGAGATGGATAGGAGATAGGATGTAACAGTGACAACAATGCAAACACTTTAAATAGGCAAATGAATCATTTATTGCTGCAGATCTGCACGTTACACCTCAAAGAGGGACAATATGTAAATGAAGCCACACCCCCTCATTGAGAGATGGATAGGAGTTAGGATGTAACAGTTACAACAATACAAACACTTTAAATAGGCAAGTGAATCATTTATTGCTGCAGATCTGCATGTTACATCTCAAAGAGGGACAATATGTAAATGAAGCCACACCCCCTCATTGAGGGATGGATGGAGCCATGTCTCCTCATTGAGGGATGGGTGAAGCCCCGCCCCCTCATTAATTGATGGATAGGAGATTGTAACAGTTACAACAATAGAAACACTTATAGGAGAATTAATCATTTATTGTTGCAGATCTGCATGTTACACCTCAAAGAGGGACAAATGAGAACAGCGAGGGGCAGGGGGATATGGACTCCAAAGAGGGACAGTCCCTCCAAATCAGGGACACTTGGGAGGTATAGTGTAAGGTGTGATGTGTTTTTATTTGTATATTCTTATTTGAAGTGGTAAGGGGATCAAGGGACCCTCGTACCAGTTAAAGGATATGGAGGCCGGCATGTTAAATGAGGATTATCGCGAAAAAATGGCCCAATTATAAAAATCTATATAAATATGCTGGATGGTGGGGGGAGGGGTCACTTATACACCTGGCATCAGGAAAAATCCAGCCAGGCTTGTTGTTTTTTTTATTTTAATGGAAGGAAGAGGACATCTCGGGTGACAGACTCCATCACCCCTCATAGACTAAACCTGTAACCCCAGGATTTTTTTCCTACCAGGGAAAGAAAACCACAAGCTTGGTGGGAGTTTTATTCAGTTATTAGCTAAAGTGTTTATATGGATTTTTATTAATACACAATTTTGCGATAGTGCTCCTTTAACTGCCAGTATTTCCGTGGGGCACTTGCCAATTCCCCCCTCCATATTACGTGTACCCCCCCTTGGCTCATCAGCATAGGCCGCTCCTCCAAAGTGCCCCTGGCCACTCGCCCGCTGGGCAGTAGGGATCCCAGCCCCTATTTTGTTTGTCAGTTTTGATAAATATATTTAGTTATTTATCATTTATATATAAATTCTTGTTTTTTGCTTTAGCAGGAGGAATGTCATTTTATTCTGAAAGAACAGCGTCCCAATTTGTCCCTGATGATGCTCGCGAGGGCGTGCCAAACCATCGATGATTCAAGCGAAGAACTGGAAGATTAATACTATTTCTGATATTTATTCCTGCTAAGATTGCATTTTAAAGTGGACCAAAACCTACACCCCAACAGCCCTGAAATCTGTAAGGTTCCTGGGCTACTGGATTCCCTCCTCCTCCAGGTCGCCCATAAACTCACCTTCGTTCCTGGTCCAATGGCACATGAGCGAGCAGTGGCCATGGCACCAGGCATATGTGAATGGCCGGTGTGGGCAAGCTCCCTGTTAAAGGGTAGCGGGGGATGCGGCCGCCAGCGCGCTCAGATCCGCTCTCCTTAGACGAGCTCTTAGACGAAGGGGCGGGAGCGTATTCAAGCAAGCTGATTGGACCAGAGGGCTGCACATGTGCCATAGGACCAGGGAAGGGTGAGTGAGATCGGGCGATCTGGAGGTTTTCACACAGCGGGGCATCTCTAATCGGGACAAAGAACCAAAACCCAGGATAGTCAAAATCCTGGGTTTTGGTCCACTTTAATTCAGAACATGTTTTGATTGTATAAAGCAAAAACTACACTGTTTCAGCATCAGCCAAAATGTTGTTTAGCTTTATTTTGGTCTGTGTTTAACATGGTACAAACCATGATCCAAAACAGCACTACTTTTCAAACTTTAAAGTGGACCAAAACCCAGGATTTTGACTATCCTGGGTTTTGGTCCTTCCCCCTGGGGCACCCCGATCGGGGGTGTCCCTCTGTGTGAAACCCCGAACAAACTCACCTCTTCCCGGTCCTACGGTGCATGTGCGGCCGCTCATCCAATCAGCGTGCTCGGATCCGCTGACGTCACGCCGTCTAAGGCCAACGGATCCAAGCGCACTGACAGCCGCATCCCCTGCTTCCCTTTAACAAGGAGCATACCCGTGCCGGCCCTTCACAAATGCCCGGTGCAGGCACACGCTCTGCTAGAGGGATAGCGGGGATGCAGCCTCAGGTCGCACATGCGCTGTTGGACTGGGAAGCAAGGTAAGTGTATGGGGCGACCTTGGGGTTTCACACAGCGGAGCATCCTGATTTTGGATGCCCCGGGGGGAGGGATTTGGTCCACTTTAAGTCGGAACCCGTTTTGATTGTATAAGGCAAAAACTACACTCTTTCAGCATCAGCCAAAATGTTGTTTAGCTTTCTTTTGGTCTGTGTATAGCATGGTACAAACTCTGATACAAAACAGCCCTACTTTTCAACCTTTAAAGTGGACCAAAACCCAGAATTTTGACTATCCTGGGTTTTGGTCCTTTCTCCCGGAGCACCCCTATCGATGCTGTGTGAAACCCCCCAGATCGCCGAAGGCAACTCACCTCTTCCCAGTCCTATGGTGCATGCACGGCCACTCGTCCAAGCAGCGCGCTCTGAACGCACGGACAGCCGCATCCCCTGCTACCCTCTAACAGGGAGCGTCCCTGTGCCGGCCATTCACAAAGGCCTGGCGTGGACACGCGCCCTGCTAGAGGGATACCAGGGATGCAGTCGCAGCTCGCGCATGTGCCGTTGGACCAGGAAACAAGGTAAATATATGAGGCCTGGGGGGGTTTCACACAGCGGGGCATCCCTCCAGGGGGTGGGGGGAGGGAATCTTATAGATTCCTGCGCCAATCTCAGTGGGCTTTGACCTACTTTAAAGAAGACCAAAACCCTATTCTCTATTCAAAGTGCCACTGTGTGAAACCTCCTAGTTCCCCTGTTATACTTTCAGAGCCAGCGATCCCATGGAGCATCTCTGGCTTCTGATATGTGATGCTGCGCGCTCCCTGGACTCTATAACGTGCTCTGTGGACCGAGTTCTATGCCATGCGCCGTAGGAACGCAGGCGAGGAGAGTATAACGGCTTCCCAAGGGGTGTTACAGAGCATGGCATCCCTAACTGGGGTACCGAGAAGCAGAAAATAGGGGGGGGGGACTATATCTCTTATTGTCCCTTAAGGCTCCTCAATCTGCAGTGGTGGATTGGTACTGTGGCCCTGGGGCCCTTACTAGAAGGGAAGGGGGTAGGGTCCACTACTCACTCCTGTGGGTCCTATTCCGGGACTCCAGGGGTGGCCTTGGGGCAATTACTAGAAGGGAAGGGGGGTAGGGTCCATTATTCACTCCTGTGGGTCCTATTCCGGGACTCCAGGGGTGGAGGTGGACTCTATATTACCTTAAATCACTCACTGCGTTATCTTTTTATGTTCTATGTATTTATTTACACGAAAAATAAATGATACAAATGATACAAATAGATACAAATGATACAAATGATACAAATATATACAAATAGATACAAATGATACAAATAGATACAAATTATATAAATATATACAAATGTCCCAACTACATCTAAGAGCCGAGGAAGCAGACCAAATGTCAAAATCCAGAGTTTTGGGCCACTTTAAAGGGAAAGTCCACTTCCAACTGCATTTTTTGAAAGCACAAATTTGCGTCCCCAAGCCGCTGAGCTTATCTGGTGATGTTTTATTTTTTTCTATGTTAGCAAATGTGTAACATGCAGATCTGCAGCAATAAATGATTCATTTGCCCATTCAAAGTGTTTCTATTGTTGTAACTATTACAATCTCCTATCCATCCCTCAATGAGGGGCGTGGCTTTATCCATCCTTCAATGAGGGGGTGTGGCTTCATCAATCCCTCAATTAGGGGTGTGGCTTAATTTAGATATTGTCTCTCTTTGAGAAGTAACATGCAGATCTGCCGCAATAAATGATTCATTTTCCTATTCAAAGTGTTTCTACTGGTGTAACTGTTACAATGTATCTCCTATCCATCCCTCAATGAGGGGGCGTGGCTTCATTCATCCTTCAATGAGGGGGCGTGGCTTCATGCATGCTTCAATGAGGGGGCGTGGCTTCATCAATCCCTCAATGAGGGTGTGTGGCTTCATTTACATATTGTCCCTCTTTGAGGTGTAACATGCAGATCTGCAGCAATAAATGATTCATTTGCCTATTCAAAGTGTTTTTTATTGTTGTAACTGTTACAATGTATCTCCTATCCACCCTCAATGAGGGGGCGTGGCTTCACCCATCCCTCGAGGAGGGGGCGTGGCTTCGCCCATACCTCAATAAGGGGCGTGGCTTCATTTACATATTGTCCATCTTTGAGGTGTAACCTGCAGATCTGCAGCAATAAATGATTCATTTGCCTATTCAAAATGTTTCTAATGTTGTAACTGTTACAATGTATCTGCTATCCATCCCTCAATGAGGAGGTGTGGCTTCATCCAACCCTCAATGAAGGGGCGTGGCCCAACCAACAATTGTCCCTCTTTCCCACCCTGAAAAGTTGCTAGGTATGTGAAGTCGATGAGGAGGGCGAGAGCAGCTTCTGGCTGACATGTAACAGATCTGCAGAACAGTACACAATATGGCTCAACACATAACAGGAAAAGTTACCCTCTCTGTCTCTCCATCAGTAACTCTGCAATAGACGGCCAGCTAGAGACAGTCAGCACCAGAGGAGTAGTTAGGCTTTCTGCCACCGAGGGAAAAGATTCAAAATGGTGCCCCCCCACGTGTTCTCAGGTCCCCCTTTGGCGCCCCCCTGAGCTGCTGCACCCGGGGCAAGTGCTCCCCTGCTCCCGTCTAGTTACACCACTGGTCAGCGCGCCTCTACGATCTCAGCTCTCCGGTCCGCAATTACCGCTGACAGCATGGGGTGAGAGGTGAGTGAAACGGGGCTTTTTACACAGTGGGGCATCCCAATTCAGGATGGCTCAAGGAGTGGAACTCAGATGGCCCTGGAGTCTTTTGGTCTGGGATCAAACATTGAGAAACACAACACTGTAGGTCAACTGGAATTAAAATATCGCCAAAATTAAACACTACACATAAAAACTGAAGTACATGGCCGACACTACACTAAAGGTTGGTGAACAGAGAATCGCCTCAAACACAGAAGCTGGACAGATAAACTCAACACTGCTTAACAGTAAAGATGGAGAGAAACATGGGGACCAGTGTATGGCTGTTTGGGGGCCATGGGGACCAGTATATGGCTGTTTGGGGCCATGGGGACCAGTGTATGGCTGTTTGGGGCCATGGGGAAGAGGGTATGGCTGTTTGGGGGCCATGGGGACCAGTGTATGGCTGTTTGGGGCCATGGGGACCAGTATATGGCTGTTTGGGGGCCATGGGGACCAGTGTATGGCTGTTTGGGGGCCATGGGGACCAGTGTATGGCTGTTTGGGGGCCATGGGGACCAGTGTATGGCTGTTTGGGGGCCATGGGGACCAGTGTATGGCTGTTTGGGGGCAGTGGGGACCAGTGTATGGCTGTTTGGGGGCCATGAGGACCAGTGTATGGCTGTTTGAGGGCCATGGGGACCAGTGTATGGCTGTTTGGGGGCCATGGGGACCAGTGTATGGCTGTTTGGGGCCATGGGGACCAGTGTGTGGCTGTTTGGGGGCCATGGGGACCAGTGTATGGCTGTTTGGGGGCCATGAGGACCAGTGTGTGGCTGTTTGGGGGCCATGGGGACCAGTGTATGGCTGTTTGGGGGCCATGGGGACCAGTGTATGGTTTAGCCAGCACAATGTGCATGGAGCTGGGTCTTTTGGCTGCAGGTTTGCAGGACTTGCCTAGACGCACCCCCACTGCCGCCAATAGCTTTGTTGCTGGCCCCTCAGACCAAAGACTGAAAAGCCTCCTGGACCAGACCATAACCCAAAGGTTGGTGGAGGTCCACTTTGCAGGACAAGTGGTGGAAGCCCCGGGGCGCACACCCCCTCATAATCCAGCCCTGCCTGGCACGCGCCATGTTAGAGGGATAGCGGGAATGCGGGCCGGTCATGTGCCGTTGGACCGGGAAGCATGGTAAGTGTATGGAGCAACCTAGGGGGACTCACACATTGGGGCATCCCCATTTTGGATGCCCCGGGGGAGGGAATTGATCAACCCGGGAATCTTATAGATTCCCGGGCCGATCGGTGTGGGTTTTGGTCCACTTTAACCTCGGATTTCCTGCACTGATATATTTAATATATATTAATACTTGGTGTAATATGTCTTTATTAGGACAGATGGGGGATGTCATAGGGACCAACTTCCAGGTACTCAAAGATGGAGAATCCCAGATGTACCAATCAGACAGTGGGTGACTCCAATTGCTCTATTGCTCTGCCCATAGGAGGGGTCAAAAACTGACCCCTGGTTAAAGGTAATAAGGTGAGCTTCAGAATGGGACAATGGCACTCTAATCTTACTATCAACAGTGACACATGCTCTCTTTTAACATCGGAGAAGAACAGAAAAGCGACAGACAATTTTATACAATCGAAACGCAGCCCAGACAGACTCTTAAAGTGGACCAACACCGAGGATTTTGACTATCCTGGGTTTTGGTCCACTTCGGCGGGGCACCCCGATCGGGGGTGCCCCGCTGTGTGAGACCCCCCAGAAAGCCCCAAAATCTTACCTGTCCCCGCTCCCACGTGACTGGACGGTCCAATCCCCGCCAACGTCCAGGCGGGGATCAGGAACGTCCAAGCGGCTGCCGCCACCGCCGCCTCCCTCGCGTCACTTTCGGCGCGCGCGCGCCCCCGCCGGCCATTCGCAGACGGCCGGCGCGGGCGCGAGCACGCCTACAGGGGCGCGAGGGAGGCGGCGGCGGCCGGCCGCCGCCGAAGATCAGGTAAGGTGTTTGGGGGTTTTTTGGGGGGTTTCACCCCGCGGGACATCCCGATCTCGGATGTCCCGCGGGGTGGGAGGTGATCGGCCCGGGAATCTTATAGATTTCCGGGCCGATCACCTCTCGGTGTTAGTCCACTTTAAGTATATTTTTCACCTTTTTTTATTTTGTATTGCTATTTATCTTATTTCCCGTGTTTTATAGTTAATTCCGTATTCTAAGTATGTCACACACCCCTCTTCAAGACATTAATTACATGTGGGTTATACTGACCTGTAGATGGCGATATTGCAGAGATGTAAGGAAAAAAGAGAGCCCCTCCCGGTCCATAAATACCTGGGACCACCCACTCATTATTGTCTTTCATCTCTGCAGACGGCGAGCAAGTCAGAAGATGAGGTCTCCTCCTTGCACAGGGGGATTTCAGGTAGCATGGCACCCTAGGTGCTTAGGAGCCAATGCTCCACCGTGAGACCCTATACTAGAGGGTAGGCGGTTAACCGGGTTGGTGACCCCGGTTTGGGATGCCCTGTCCCCTGGCCATTACACCCTGGGTGGTTTTCCCCTCTCTGGATGCCCTTCTCCTTAGAGGGGGGGGGGGGTGGTGGTGGTGTGCGTGTTAGATTTTTATTGATTTTTATTTGTGTGTGTGTGTTTTTGTGTGCGATCACTTTAAATGTTCTTTCAGTTCTTTTTCACATGACCGGTGCCGCATCGTGGCGTGAGAACGCCATTACAGCACCGTGAGTGGCCTCCTTTACTTTTGTCCTATGCATTATATGTGTATATATATATTACAATTTTCTATGCGTATGCCATGTTGATTGGTTGTTTATGTCTTCTAGGCGGACCTACTTGGTGTTAAGGGGTTTTCTCCCGGTCCAAAGGTCCCTGGGTTCAAATTGGGCTTACTGTAAATCCTCCCACTGGGGACATTAAAGGGGCATCCCGGGTTGCTTATATGCGTAATTCCCTCGGTCATTGCGACTACCTATAAGTTCACCGTATGGAGGCATCCCCGGATACTGGGCTTGGGCTCCCCTCGGGGCAATCCCGGAAGTGTATGGGGTATCCCTTACGGGGGATGATCTGTTCCTTTGTGTACCCTGTGCGCAGCAGACTATTACGCGGCAATCCGGACTCCAGGCGTCTGGTTCAGCACCGCCGGTCTCTTCTCCTACCCCTCCCCGACTGATCCGTGCCCCGTGTGACGTTGTCATGGGTGGGGAGTCGCAATCTGAGGTGTGTGCTAGATTGGCCAATCTTGAAAAATTATTTTCTGACGCGATTGCTAGAAAGGCCCCGGCTAAGAGAAAGCACTTGTCGCCAGCCACGCCGACGGCTGACTTTGATGATTTTGATTATCTGGATTGGTCCGATTACTCCCAGCTAGAGGAAGGGGAGTTATTGGAGGAATCGGATTATTCGGACGATCAACAGTATGTTGGTGCTGATACCGAGCGGGGGCTGGGGGATTCCTTGGATACCTCTAAAGTTCTGGCTCCTCCGCAGAAGGGGGAGTTTTTCGAAGCATCTAGGCCACGCTTGGAATTTCCTAATCAAAAGCATTTTGACGGAATTATTAATAAGGAATGGGAGAGGCCTACCCGGCTCCCAGGTGTTCCTCCGGGTTGGGATAAGAAATATCCCTTTCCGTTGGATGCGGTAAAGCGTTGGTCAACTCCTCCTGAGGTGGATGCTCTGGTTTTGGGGTTGTCCAACACCGCTATTTTGAATTCTCCTGATTGTTCCACTCTTAAAGATGGTGAGGATAAACGCATTGACCAGATGGCTTGTTATGGTTTTGCCAGTGTTGGGTCGGCCTTGCGGCCTGTTTGTGCTTCGGCGCTGTTGGTGGTGGCTACCAGGTCGGTTGTCAGGGACCTGTTGACTTCTTCCGGGCTAGATCCGGCTAGTGACGAGTTCCTTGGTCTTAAACGGTGTGACTTGTTTTTGTCATTTGTACTAGCCGCCTTGGATGACACTTTGGTGATGTGTGGCAGAACGTCGGCCCTGCTTGTGGCTATTTGGCGTTCGGTTTGGTTGCGCCAGTGGGCGGCTGATTTTGTGTCCAAAAAGTCGCTTATGGCTCTTCCCTTTTTGGGATTGAGGCTCTTTGGAGAGAAATTGGATTCCGTCGCCAAAGGCGGTAAGTTATCTCAAAGCAGGAAGCAACGTCGTCCCTTTCGGGGGGCGCCTTCCTTTGCTCCTTCCTTTCGCGGGGCCAGAGCTGGCAGAGGATTGGCTTTCTCCTCGTCCAGAGGCGATTCCTGGAATAGGGGCAGGGGACGTGCCTGTCCAGGATACCGTTGGGGCTCTAAGGCCAAAACTGCTGCCAAGCCAGCTCAGCAATGAGGGGGCGCCCTCACCCTTGTGGGTGGGGGGACGGCTGCGACACTTCTCCCAGGTCTGGGACCAGGAGGTCTCGGACAGATGGATCCGGGAAGTGGTGTCTTCCGGCTACAAGCTGGAGTTCGAGTTCCGGCCCCCTCCCAGATTCTTCAGGTCTCGGGTGCCTTCGGATCCTCTGGCCTATGCAGGGGCTCCGGGAGGCGGTAAAAAATCTTCTGGATATGGCTGTCATTTGCCCGGTGCCTCCCTCGGACCAGGGCCAGGGCTTTTATTCCAATCTGTTCACGGTGCCCAAGAAGGACGGCTCTGTTCGTCCCATCCTGGATCTGAAGATCCTCAACAGGTTCGTCCGTCCGCGGAAGTTCCGCATGGAAACGCTGCGTTCAGCCATCTACTCTCTGCGTCAGGGGGACTTTTTGACGTCCATAGACATCAAGGAGGCTTACCTGCATGTTCCAATCTTTCCGGCGCACCAGAGATTTCTCAGGTTCGTGGTGGAGGATCAGCATTTTCAGTTTGTGGCCCTTCCTTTCGGTCTTACCTCGGCTCCAAGGGTTTTCACCAAGGTGCTGGCTGGGGTGATGGCTCTCCTCAGAGCTCAGGTATCCGCATCGTGCCATATCCGGACGATCTTCTCATCATGGCGTCTTCCTTCAGCCAAGCGGAGTTAGACACCAGGACTGTGGTATCCACTCTGGAGAGGTTCGGTTGGGTGATCAACTACCCCAAGTCCTCCCTTTCTCCGTCCAGGGTAGTGTCTTTTCTGGGAATGTCTCTGGATACTTCTCAGGCCAGGGTGTTTCTTCCTCAGTCCAAGGTTCTCTTGATTCAGGAGTTGGCTCGGCTTCTCCTGTCCATCCCTCGTCCGGCCATCAGGCTGGGGATGAGGCTGGTGGAATTGATGGTGGCTTCCTTCAAAGCGGTTCCTTTTGCTCAGTTTCACACAAGGACGCTCCAGCTCCATCTGTTGGCGGCCTGGGACAGGTCTCCACTGTCGTTGGATCAGTCTTTCCTGCTGACCCCCCGGGTTCGGCGTTCCCTTCAGTGGTGGCTGGATCCGATCAATCTGTTGAGGGGCAGATCTTTTCTGACTCCTTGTTGGGAGACGGTCACCACGGACGCCAGCCTGTCAGGATGGGGGGGTTTCTGGAAGGATAGTCAGTTTCAGGGTCTGTGGGGGCCTCAGGAGGCTCACGAGCCCATCAATGTTCTGGAATTGAGAGCCATCAGGTTGGTTCTGTTTCGCTTGACTCATCAGTTGCAGGGCTTGCCGGTTCAGGTTCGGTCAGACAATCGGACGGCGGTCGCCTACATCAATCACCAGTGTCGGACTCGCAGCAGGAGTGCCCTCAGGGAAGTGTCTTTGATTCTGGCCTGGGCGGAGAGCCATGTCCCGTGCATTTCGGCAGTTTACATTCCGGGAGTGGAGAACACGGAGGCGGACTCTCTGAGCAGGTTCTCATCTCGCCAGGGGGAATGGTCTCTCAGCCCCAAGGTGTTTCGCTTGCTTTGTCTCAGGTGGGGGTCTCCGGTGGTGGACCTCTTTGCCTCTCGTCACAATCACAAACTTCCGGCATTTGTGTCTCTCTCGCGGGATCCACTGGCTCTGGCAGTGGATGCCATGTCTCTGAACTGGAGGGATCTGGGGTTTCTGTACCTGTTCCCTCCGTTTCCCATGGTGGGCAGAGTGGTGCGCAAGCTGGCCCTGGAGGGCGCGTCAGCAATTCTGGTGGCTCCAAGGTGGCCAAGACAGGTTTGGTTCGCAGAGGATCAGTTCGCTCTGCCCCTGCTGCCGGATCTGCTCACCCAGGGTCAACTACTTTACCCCAATTTACCAACTCTGGCTTTGACGGCGTGGCTGCTGAAACCTCCATCTTGAAGGAGGAAGGTCTTTCCGATGCTGTGATTCGGACTCTTGTTAGCGCTAGGAAGCGGTCTTCTTCTACCATCTACTATAGGACTTGGAGGTCTTATATTGATTGGTGTGAGGTCAGGGCATTGCCTTGTAGGGAGTTTTCTATTTCCAGAATTCTGGAGTTTCTTCAACATGGGGCTCCAGCTCAGTACTTTGAAGGGGCAGGTTTCTTTCAAAGGTCTTTTGCTCTTCATCCTTTGGTTAACTCCTTTTTCCAGGGGGTTACGCATGTGCGGCCTCCTAGGAAGCCTTTGCTTCCAGTTTGGGATTTGAATTTGGTTCTTTCTGCTCTTCAGGGTCCTCCTTTTGAGCATTTGCATGATATTATCTTGTCTTCGCTTACGCAGAAGGTGGCTTTTTTGGTAGCTATCAATTCTGTTCGACGCGTCTCTGAGTTGGCGGCTTTGTCCATTCAGGCTCCGTACTTTGAGAGGCATCAGGACAAGGTGGTTTTCTGTTTCAAGCCGGATTTCCTTCCTAAGGTGGTTTCTGCCTTTCATCTAAATCAGGACAATGTTCTGCCCTCTTTGTGTCCTAAGCCCAGCAATGACAAGGAGAGGGCCCTGCATTCCTTGGATGTGGTTCGCTGTGTGAAGTACTATTTGGTGGTTACGTCTTCCTTTCGTAAGACGGATGCTTTTTTTGTGGTGCCCTCCGGGCCCAGGAACGGTTTGGCGCCTGCCAAGTCTTCCATTAGTTGGTTGGGGCCTATTCTGCTAAGGGGAAGGTTCCCCCTTTTTGTGTTACTGCTCATTCTACTCGTGCTGTTGGGGGCGTCCTGGGCTTTTCAGCACCAGGCCTCTGTTGAGCAAGTTTGTAAGGCCGCTACTTGGTCTTCTGTTCACACTTTTTCCAAGTTTTATAAGGTTGATGTGCGGGCCTCAGCGGATGCTGTTTTAGGTCGCAAAGTTCTGCAAGCTGCAGTGGTTTAAGTTGTGCTTTATTGCCTTGTTTGGATCCCCGCCCTTTATGGACACTGCTATTGGATGTCCCACATGTAATTAATGCCTTGAAGCGGGGTGTGTGACATACTACCATTTTGTGAATACTCACCTGTAAAATGGGTATTATAAGTATGTCACACACCCAGCTTCACCCTGCCCTGTTGTATTCTGGATCCTTTATATGGTGAACTTTGCGTTGTTATGACTTATTTTTGGCTCTTCCTGGTCCCTTACCTTACTGCTATCTTTATACTGGGTAATGAGTGGGAGGTCCCAGGTATTTATGGACCGGGAGGGGCTCTCTTTTTTCCTTACATCTCTGCAATATCGCCATCTACAGGTCGGTATAACCCACATGTAATTAATGTCTTGAAGCGGGGTGTGTGACATACTTATAATACCCATTTTACAGGTGAGTATTCACAAAATGGTATTTTTTATCACCTGTTTGTTGTTTTGTGGTTCTCTGTTTGTTTAAAAAAATTCTAAAAATACAGCAGAGAGTCACTAATGCTCTGAATTAAGGATCTAAAAAGCGCACGCTATTTCTGAAAAGCCTGGCTACCTTACTTGCCTAGGACGCTCGATTGGCCCCCTGCCTGGAAGTGGTTGTGGGTCGATCAATCCGTTTGATCTGATTGTGTTGTGTGTGGCTTATATAGAGTTGACCCCTGTTTGGGTTCTGGTGGCAGCAATTTATAGCCACGCATGTTGCCAATTGAACAATTGCAGTAACACACGTGGGGTACGATTGACCGGTTTGATCGGATGAACGATCAAGAGGTATTATCAACCCATGCAATCGTCACAATGGCCAATATAAAAAATACGGGGGAAACACTATTTCAGGTAAAATCCTCTCTAAAGACAAGGGCACACTCCCTCCAACTGGAAAAAAAGAAAGTTGTCTCCGGAGGCGACAATCATTCTTTACCATTATAATTTTTTACCATAAGAACTATAAATCTGTGGAATAGGACTCTAGGATACGGGTGGCGCCATCTAGTCTTAGAACCATAACAAACTGAGGGGAGAAGAGAGGGATAAAGTGCAGGGGGCGGGGTTAAAGCAGAGCAGAGCTGGAGTCAGTTAAAGGACAACAATCCCAGAATGCAGAGTGGCACAGTCAGAAGACACTTCCTGTCTGCACGCAGCCTGAGAATCCATGTGCCGCCACCTTGAATGTTTAAAGGCTCAGAAAATGCAATAAATGCAGGTAGGATGATTTTTAATGTGGGCAATCTGTATGTACAGGGGGGGAAACATATAAGATAGGCTCTTATTCAGGGTGAAGGTCTGGATTAATGAGAGCAATCTGTATGTACAGGGGGGAAAACATACAAGATAGGCTCTTATTCAGGGTGAAGGTCTGGATTAAAGTGGGCAATCTGGTCCACTTTAAACAAAGTCACAAGAATATAGTCAGATTATAAAATATAACAGTAGCATTTTATTCCTTGATCACAGATATTTTAGTCTGGTGAATTTGTCAATAAAACGGTCCACATGCCAAATCACAATCAAGGCAATAGAAGAAGTAAATGGGTCAATAAAAACAAACGAACACATGAATTTCGTACAATAAATCTAATCTGTCTATAAACAGCTCAGTAAAACGTCCGGATAAAATGCCTGTACGTAAAAGCTAAACGCGGCATAGATGCCGGGTGACGGGAAGGAAGCACGAAATGTGTCGTTAGATGAAGGCGTCGCACCATTCTTTCAGGCAGTTGTAACAATCTCGGGCCTGCTTGGCGTTGCCTCCGCACGTGTCTTTAAACCATTCTGTGAAAAGATCTTCATCCTTCTTCAGGATAAGAAACTGCCCTAATAGAGTGTAAGCCTGAAAGATAAAGGCAAGTTTGGTTACACACCAGCAGTTACCATAAAAATAAAAAAAAAACTGCAGTAAAGCTACAGCAAGTTTCATAGTTACATAGTTAAAGTTATACTAAGGAAAAAAAATACTGTATTTTTCGCCCTATAAGACGCACCTGCCCATAAGACGCACCTAGGATTTGGGGGAAGAAAATAAGAAAAAAAAATTTTCAATCAAAAACGCACCATTACAGACAGTGTGGCATTCCCCTATCCAATTCCCATAGGTCGTGTGGGATGCCCCCATTCCATAGACAGTGTAGCATGCCCCCATCCCATTCCCCGTATATCCAGTGTGGCATCCCCCCCTCCCATTCCCCATATACCCATTGGCTGTGTGGCATCCCCCTCTCCCCCCATTAGTATAGGCTGTGTGGCATCCCTCTCCCCACATTCCCATAGGCTGTGTGGCATCCACCTCTCCCCCCATTCCCATTGGCTGTGTGGCTTTCCCCCTCCCCCCATTAGTATAGGCTGTGTGGCATCCCTCTCTCCCCATTCCCATAGGCTGTGTGGCATCCCCCTCTCCCCATTAGCATGGGCTGTGTGGCATCCCCCTCCCCCCATTCCCATAGGCTGTGTGGCATACCCCTCCCCCATTCCCAAAGGCTGTGTGGCATCCCCCTCCCCCCATTCCCATAGGCTGTGTGGCATACCCCTCCCCCATTCCCAAAGGCTGTGTGGCATCCCCCTCCCCCCATTCCCATAGCCTGTGTGGCATCCCCCTCCCCCCATTCCCATAGGCTGTGTGGCATCCCCCTCCCCCCATTCCCAAAGGCTGTGTGGCATCCCCCTCCCCCCATTCCCATAGGCTGTGTGGCATCCCCCTCCCCCCATTCCCAAAGGCTGTGTGGCATCCCCCTCCCCCCATTCCCATAGGCTGTGTGGCATACCCCTCCCCCCATTCCCAAAGGCTGTGTGGCATCCCCATCCCCCCATTCCCATAGGCTGTGTGGCATCCCCATCCCCATAGGCTGTGTGGCATACCCCTCCCCCCATTCCCATAGGCTGTGTGGCATACCCCTCCCCCCATTCCCAAAGGCTGTGTGGCATCCCCCTCCCCCCATTCCCATAGCCTGTGTGGCATCCCCCTCCCCCCATTCCCATAGGCTGTGTGGCATCCCCCTCTCCCCCCATTCCCAAAGGCTGTGTGGCATCCCCCTCTCCCCCCATTCCCATAGGCTGTGTGGCATACCCCTCCCCCCATTCCCATAGGCTGTGTGGCATACCCCTCCCCCCATTCCCAAAGGCTGTGTGGCATCCCCCTCCCCCCATTCCCAAAGGCTGTGTGGCATACCCCTCCCCCCATTAGTATAGGCAGGCGCCATAGTAAAAAAAAAAAAAAAAAAAAAAAAAAAAGTTAAACTCACCTGTCCGCTGACACCACTGCGCTGAGCGGCCGGCTCCGTGAATGGGGTGGGCGTGGCCTGCGCCACAGCGTCGACGCAGGCCACGCCCACCCCATTCACGAGCTGGCTCTGTCCCGGCCCCGCCGCTGCGATCGCTGTCTTTTCAGGCAGCGATGACAGTGGCGGGGCCAGAGACAGAGCCCCTGCCGCTCCTCCATCTGCTCCCCCACATGCGATCACGAAGGTCCGGGCAGCGGGTGGGCGTGGCCTGCGCAGGCCACGCCCACCCACTGCCGGGACCTTCGTGCTCGCGTGTGGAGGAGCAGATGGAGGAGCGGCAGAGGCTCTGTCTCTGGCCCCTGCCGCTGTCATCGCTGCCTGAAAAGACAGCGATCGCAGCGGCGGGGCCGGGACAGAGCCCCCGCCGCTCCTCTGGCCTCTCGCAGTGTGCCAGACAACGCGGGAGCGCCGGGGACGGGTGAGTTTTTTTTTTTTTTTACATTCGCCCGATAAGGCGCACTGACATTTTCCCCCCACTTTTGGGGAAAAATGAGTGCGTCTTATAGGGCGAAAAATACGGTATATAAAAAAAAACAAACAGAAGAGTAAAGCTAAGGCAATGCAAAGTTTCATAGTTACATAGTTAAAGTTATACTACAAGGGCTAAAATACAAAATAAAAAAAGAAAAGCGTTGAGCTACAGAGCAGTAAAGCTACAGAAATGCAAACTGTCAAAGTTACATAGTTATAGTAAAAGTGTTTACAAAAATACCATTTTGTGAATACTCACCTTGTAAAATGGGTATTATAAGTATGTCACACACCCCGCTTCAAGATAATCATTACATGTGGGTAGTATGGTCTGAAGAGGGCGATTTGCAGAGATGATTGGAGGAAAGAAAGCCCCTCCCAGTCCATAAATACCTGGGACCTCCCACTCATTACCCAGTATAAAGAAAGCAGTAAGGTAAGGGACCAGGAAGAGCCAAATATTAGTCATAACAACGCAAGGTTCACAAAACGATGGATCCAGAATACAAAAGGGCGGGTTGAAGCGGGGTGTGTGACATACTTATAATACCCATTTTACAAGGTGAGTATTCACAAAATGGTATTATTCTAAGTATGTCACACACCCCGCTTCAAGATAATCATTACATGTGGGACATCCAAAAGCAGTGTCCATAAAGGGTGGGGATCCAAAACAAGGCATAAAGCACAACTTAAACTACTGCAGCCTGCAGAACTTTGCGGCCAAAAACAGCATCCGCTGAGGCCCAAACATCACCCTTGTAAAAACTTTGAAAAAGTGTGAACAGAAGACCAGGTAGCGGCCTTGCAAACTTGCTCAACAGAGGCCTGGTGCTGAAAAGCCCAGGAAGCCCCAACCGCACGAGTAGAATGAGCTGTAACACGAAGGGGAGGATTTCTCCCCTTAGCAGAAAAGGCCCCGACAATGGCCTGACGAATCCACTTACTGATGGAAGACTTAGCGGGCGCCAAAACCTTTCTTGGGCCCAGAGGGTACCACAAAGAAGGCATCAGTCTTACGAAAGGCAGACGTTACCACCAAATAGTACTTCATAACTCGAACCACATCCAGGGAATGCAGGACCCTCTCCTTTTCGTTACTGGGATTAGGACACAGAGAGGGCAAAACAATGTCTTGGTTTAAGTGAAAAGGCAGAAACCACCTTAGGAAGGAAATCCGGGTTAAAACGGAAAACCACCTTGTCCTGATGTCTTTCAAAATACGGGACCTGAATGGACAGAGCCGCCAACTTAGAAACACGGCGAACAGAAGTGATAGCTACCAAAAAGGCCACCTTCTGAGTAAGGGAAGACAAGGCAATATCATGCAAGGGCTCAAAGGGAGGACCCTGAAGAGCAGAAAGAACCAAATTCAAATCCCAAACCGGAATCAGAGCCTTCCTAGGGGGGCGCACGTGCGTAACCCACTGGAAAAAGGTCTTAACCAGCGGATGAAGCGCAAAAGATATTTGGAAAAACACCGCCAGGGCAGACACCTGCCCCTTCAGAGTATTAAGTTGGAGCCCTAGATCCAAACCATGTTGCAGGAACTCCAGGATTCTAGAAATAGAGAATTCCCTGCAAGGGAAAGCCCTAGTCTCACACCAATCAATATAAGACCTCCAAGTCCTATAGTAAACGGAAGAAAAAAAACTCTTCCTAGCGCTAATAAGAGTGAATAACCGCATCAGAAAGACCTTCCTCCTTCAAGATGGAGGTTTCCGCAGCCACGCCGTCAAAGCCAGCGTTGGTAAATTGGGGCAACGTAGATGACCCTGTGTGTGCAGATCCGGCAGCAGGGGCAGAACGAACTGATCTTCTGCTAACCTTACCACGTCTGCGAACCAAACCTGTCTTGGCCACCTTGGAGCCGCCAGAATTGCTGACGCTCCTTCCAGAGCCAGCTTGCGCACTACTCTGGCTACCATGGGAAACGGAGGGAACAGATACAGAAACCCCAGATCCCTCCAGTTCAGGGACACGGCGTCCGTCGCGAAGGCTAGCGGATCCTTCGCCAGAGACACAGATGGCAGAAGTTTGTGATTGTGACGGAAGGCAAAGAGGTCCACCATCGGTGAACCCCACCTGAGACAAATTGAACGAAACACCTTGGGACTGAGAGGCCACTCCCCCTTGCGGGCTGACCACCTACTCAGAGAGTCCGCCTCCGAGTTCTCTACTCCCGGAATGTGAACTGCCGAGATGCACGGGACGTGGCTCTCCGCCCAGTCCAGAATCAATGACACTTCCCTGAGGGCACTCCTGCTGCGAGTCCCTCCCTGGTGATTGATGTAGGCAACCGCCGTCCGATTGTCCGACCGAACCTGGACCGGCAAGCCCTGCAGGAGATGAGTCAGACGAAAAAGAACCATTCTGATGGCTCTCAATTCCAGAATGTTGATAGGCTCGTGGGCTTCCAGGGGTCCCCACAACCCCTGAAATTGCAGATCATTCCAGAAGCCCCCCCATCCTGAGAGGCTGGCATCCGTGGTGACCACCTCCCAACGAGGAGTCTGAAAAGACCTGCCCTTCAACAGATTGGTTGAGTTCAGCCACCACCTGAGTGGTCGGCGAGCCCGGGGAGACATCAGAAAGAATTGATCCAGCGACAGAGGAGATCTGTCCCAGACAGACAATAGATGGAGTTGTAGCGTCCTCGTGTGAAACTGGGCAAAGGGGACTGCCTCGAAGGAGGCCACCATCAACCCCACCAGTCTCATTCCTAGTCGAATGGTCGGACAAGGAATGGACATGAGCGACCGAATCAATTCCTGAATCAAAAGAACCTTGGATTGAAGAAGGAACACTCTGGCCTGATCTGTATCCAGAGACATTCCCAGAAAGGATACTATCCTGGACGGGTAAAAGGAGGACTTGGGATAGTTGATCACCCAGCAGAACCTCTCCAGAGTGGATATTACCGTCCTGGTGTCCAATTCCGCTTGGCTGAATGATGATGCCATGATGAGGAGATCGTCCAGATATGGCACTATGCGAATTCCCTGCGCTCTAAGAAGAGCCATCACCCCAGCGAGCACCTTGGTGAAAAACCCTTGGAGCTGTGGTGAGACCAAAAGGAAGAGCTACAAACTGAAAGTGCTGATCTTCCACCACAAACCCGAGGAATCTCTGGTGCGCGGGAAAAAAATCGGAACATGGAGGAAAGCGTCCTTGACGTCTATGGACGTCATGAAGTCCCCCTGACGGAGAGCGCGGATAGCTGAACGACGCGATTCCATGCGAAATTTTCGCAGCCTGATAAACCTGTTGAGGATCTTCAGATCCAGGATGGGCCGGATAGAGCCATCCTTTTTGGGGACCGTGAACAGATTTGAGTAAAATCCCCGACCCTGATCTGATAGGGGCACTGGCGAGATGACCTCTATCTCCAGAAGACTTGAAAAGCGCCTCCCGAAGCCCCTGTGCGCCAGGTGCGTCCGGGGGCACCCTAGACCTGAAGAAAAGCGGAGGAGGATGGGACTCGAACTCCAACTTGTAGCCGGAAGACACGACTTCCCGGATCCGTTTGTCCGAAACCTCCCGAATCCAGATCAGAGAGAAGTGTCGCAGCTGTCCCCCCACCCGCACGGGTGAGGGCGCCCCCTCATTGCTGAGCAGGCTTGTTCGCAGGTTTTGGGTTATGAACCCCAGTTGTATCCTGAGCGGGCACGTCCTCTGCCCCTATTCCAGGAATCTCCTCTAGTGGAAGGGAAGGCGAAACCTCTTCCTGCTCTGGATACGCGAAAGGAATGATTGAAAGAAGCCGCCCCGCGAAAGGGACGTCGTTGCTTCTTGCGTTGAGGTAACTTACCCCCCTTAGCTACTGAATCCAATTTTTCTCCAAAAAGCCATAGCCCCACGAATGGGAGAGACGTCAGCGACTTTTTTGGCCCAAAGTCGGCCGCCCACTGGCGCAACCAAACTGAACGCCTTATAGTCACCATCAGAGCAGAAGCTCTCCAAGGCGGCTAACATGAAAGACAAGAATAACTCACAACGTTTAAGTCCCAGAAATTCGTCACTGTCCGGTTGCAAACCGGAAGATGACAACAAGTCTCTGACCACCGACCTGGTAGCCACCACCAGCAGAGATGAAGCGCAAAAAGGGCCGTATGGCTGCCCCAATACTGGCGAAACCATGACAAGCCATCTGGCCAATTCGTTTATCCCCTCCATTTTTAAGAGAAGAGCAATCGGGGTTATTCAAAAACGGCTGAATTGGATAACCCCAGAATTGGTGCATCCACCTCAGGGGGGGGGGGGGGGACGTCCAGCGCTTAACCGTGTCCGAAGGGAAAGGATATCTTTTATCCCAACTCTGAAGAATGCCTGGGAGCTGAGCCGGCCTCTCCCATTCCTTAGAAATAATCTTATCAAAATGCCTTTTATTAGGGAATTCCAAGCGCGGCTTGGATTCCTCATAAAACTCCCCTTGTTGATGAGGAGCAACCTCTGGAGGAGAAATAGCCAGAACCTCAAACATCTGAGCAAGGACGTTAGGAGTATCCAAAGAACTCCCTGACCCCTTCTCAGAGTCCGCGCCAACGAATAGCTGGTCGTCCGAATAATCCGATTCGTCAAATAGCTCCCCTTCCTCCAGAGGGGAGTAATCTGACCAATCCAGGCGATCCTCATCGTCATATTCAAATGTCGGTGGGACCGGTGACAAATGCTTTCTCTTAGCTGGAGCCTTCTTGGCAACCGCAGAAGAAATACATTTTTCAATATTAGTCAATCTAGCACACACATCAGATTGCGACTGCCCACCCGTGACAACGTCACACGGGACACGGGCCAAGACGGGGTGGGAAGGGGATGACGCCGGCGGTGCTGACCCAGACGTCTGGGGTTCTGACTGCCGTGTAATAGTCTGCTGTGCACTTAGTATACATAGAAATACGTCATCCCCTGTTAGGGATACCCCACAGCCCATGGACTTCCGGGATTGCCCCGAGGGGAGCCCGGTATCTGGGGATGCCTCCATACGGTGAACTTATATGTAGTCGCAATGACCGAGGGAATTACGCTAGTAAGCAACCCGGGATGCCCTTATAATTGTCCCAAGTGGGAGGATTTTAACATGGAATTTAACCCAGGGACCCAAGGACCGGAAGAAGACCCCTTAAAACCTAAGGCGTTCTACCTGAAAGACTGCCGGATATAAAGGGTTACATATATATATAGGGGGCCCATAGGGCCACTCACTGTGCCTTCCTGCGTGAGGTAAATGGCGTCCACCACACACGCAGCTCACAGAGGCAGAGAGGAGCCTGTGGGCGTGGCCAGCGCTGAGCGTGCGATATGCGTAGCTCCGCCCCCTTACAGAGCGGAAAGCGGGCTCCGCAGTGGGTCTGCGCCCCTAATGGCAAAATGTGTGAGGTAAATTACCTCAGAAAAACACTATAGCGCACACATATACCGGCGCCATGGCAAGAACAGCAGCCGCGGCGCCGGTAACCACAAAGACCCCAGGGATGTAATGGGTGCGGGCCGCGGCGACGCGCAATCGCCCGGCCCCGCCCACTGTGGCCAGCGCATGAGGGGAGATCTCCCCTCACAAGATTAATGGAACCGCCAGCGCAAATAACCGCGCCACGGCCATTGCGGTAGTCACCGCAACAAAAAACAGTAAAGCCAGGGGGACAAGCCAGCGCCAACAGCCGGCCCCACCCCCCAACTACAACTTCTGAGGAGAAAAGTTCTCCTCAGCTCTGGCGCCAGTAGCAGCAAGCGCCGCTGTTAAAGTGAAACAATGCACAATAAATAAATCCTAACTCTGAGGTAAAAAAGGTGGCCCCCGACATTTTATCCCCACCACCACAGGAGAAGGGCATCAGGAAAGGGGGCCAAGGGACAGGGCATCCCAAACCGGGGTCACCAGCCCGGATAACCGCCTACCCTCTGGTACAGGGTCTCACGGTGGAGCATGGCTCCAGAGCACTAAAAGTGCCATTCTACCCTCACCCGGGATACAGCCTAGACTGGGAGGCATGTGTATTGGGACTTATAAAAAACATAACCGGGTGGAAATAGAGAGAAAAGCGGGCCGGGAATAAACCCGGCTACCTGAAATCCCCCTGTGCAAGGAGGAGACATCATCTTCTGACTTGCTCGCCGTCTGCAGAGATGAAAAACTGGGTAATGAGTGGGAGGTCCCAGGTATTTATGGACTGGGAGGGGCTTTCTTTCCTCCAATCATCTCTGCAAATCGCCCTCTTCAGACCATACTACCCACATGTAATGATTATCTTGAAGCGGGGTGTGTGACATACTTAGAATAAAAAAGCATCGAGCTACCAGAGCGGTTAAGCTACAGCAATGCAAAGTGTCACAGTTATAGTTATACTAAAAGGGCTTAAAAAAAAAAAAAAAAAAAAAAAGAAGCTTCCAGCTACCAGAGCGGTAAAGCTACTGCAATGCAAACTGTCATAGTTACATAGTTATTGTTATACTAAAAGGGCTAAAAAAATAAAAAAAGTTAAAATATATATATATATATATATATATATGCTACTGATATATTTTTTTTAACCATTGACTTGCCGATCCCTTTGAGGTTCTCTCATCCCAGCATAGCGCTTACCTTGTCGAAGCCTTTTTGTGTGAATCTGGAGCCCAGAACATCTCCGATGCCAGCGACGCACTGCACGCCCTTGTCCCCCATGGGCTCGGCCACAAAGTCCCGGTGCTTCTGTGATGTGGAAGACATCTTTGCTGCTCCCTTTAAAAAGCCTGAAAACACGAGACCATCATAAATAACCTGTAGCTGCTCAACAAATGCATCAGCACACAAAAGGAACATTAAAGTGGACCAAAACCCACCACAATCGGCCCAGGATTCTTACAGATTGCGGTGGGTTGTGGTCCGCTTTAATGTTCCTTTCTTTTGTGCCCTCCCCCCGGGGCATCCAAAATCGCTGTGTGAAACCCCCCGGGCCGCCCTGTTCACTTACCTTACTTCCTGGTCCAATGGTTCATGCGCGAGCAGCAGCCGCATCCCCACTATTCCTCTAGCAGGTCGGATGCCCGCACCAAGCACTTGCAACTGGCCGGCGCAGGCACGCTCCCTGTTAGAGGGAAGCGCGAGACGCGGCTGCCAACATGCTCGGAAAGCTTAAGGTGGACCAAAACCCAGGATAGTCAAAAGTTTTGACCATCCACAGTACCACGCTGTGTGAAACCCCCCAGGATGCCCGAACAGACTCACCTCTTCCCAGTGACACGGCGCGTGTAAGAGCAGCGGCTCTGATGGCTGCACCCACCGCCTCCCTCTAGCAGGGAGCGTGCCCGTGCTGGTCATGCCTGATGTGGGCACACACCCTGCTAGAGGGATGCGGCCATCAGAGCTGTGGCTGCTAGACGCTTTGTGACCGGGGGAGTCAAAATACTTGGTTTAAACAATGTAATGTCAGCAGTTCCGAGTGTGCGCGCATGGAACAGGAAGAGGTGAGTTAACGTCGGTGATCTGACAGGTGCCTGGGGGCAAGGGTTTCGGTCCACTTTAAAGCGGAACAAAACCCACCAGAGGCCGGCCTGGAATCTAAAACATCGGGATGCCTTGCTGTGGGAACACCCCCAGAGCGCCAGTAATCACTCACCTTTCACAACACTCGCTCTCGTCCAATCAGAGCAGCCCACTGATTCGGCAAGGCAGTTCTTATTGTTTACAAATGGGAAGCGAGTGAGGCCGCACCTCTGGGATGAGCGCACGCTCCCGCACTAGCCATTTAGGCCAGGGCACAAGCACAGCGTAGCAGGGGACGCGGCCGCTCTCGCTCCTCATTCACTCTGAATAAAAACCCTCCCCCCAACCTCACCAAAACCCCCAGGTCACCCCATACACTTAACTTGCTTCCCGGTCCAATGGTGCATGCGTGAGCAGCAGCCGCATCCCCTCTAGCAAGGAGCGTGACCGTGTCAGGCATTTGTGAATGGCCGGCGCGATCATGTTAGAGGGAAGCAGGGGATGCACCGCCAGCGCATTTGGAGCTTCTGACCTTAGATGACGTGATGTCAGCGGCTCCGAGCATGCTGATTGGACGAGCAGCTGCGTATGCAGCGTAGGACCGGGAGGAAATGATTTAACATTGGCGATCTGGGGGGTTTCACACAGCAGTGCATCCCGTATCGGTGTGCCCCGGGGGAAAGGACCAAAACCCAGGATAGTCCAAATCCTGGGTTTTGGCCCACTTTAAAGAATGGACTGCAGCCGCAGCTCAGCCAGAAGCAACGGGGGGCAGGGGCAAGGGGGGTTATCGGGGGACCAACAAATAGGTTTCCACTTACTTTAAAGCTGGACTTCCTCTTTAAACTCTACCTTAGCAACAATCCTTTTTTTTCAGATCCAGATGCACATGTGCATGCGCATTTACGCACCAATACGATGGTGGAGGGCTTGCGTTTTCGGGGTGAGCGCAGGCCGCGGAGGACGTTCAGCGCTAGCGCTCCCCACTCACAAGGAAGGATATTGCTAGCGTTGGCACCCTCAGGACACAGCTGGGAGCGATTTTGCGGAGCGATCCTGCCTCGGGCGAAAGCGAGCAGCACGCTCAGCCAAACAGCGCACTTGCTTTTACTAACAATAGCCGAGTTCGCCGCATTCCCCTGCCACCTTTACCGAAGAAAGCCGAATCCACCGCATTCCCGTGCCACCTTTACCGAAGAAAGCAGAGTCCACCGCATTCCCGTGCCACCTTTACCGAAGAAAGCCGAGTCCACCGCATTCCCCTGCCACCTTTACCGAAGAAAGCAGAGTCCGCCGCATTCCCCTGCCACCTTTACTGAAGAAAGCAGAGTCCACCGCATCCCCCTCCCACCTTTACCGAAGAAAGCAGAGTCTGCCGCATTCACCGCATCCCCCTCCCACCTTTACCGAAGAAAGCAGAGTCTGCCGCATTCCCCTGCCACCTTTACCGAAGAAAGCAGAGTCCACCGCATTCCCGTGCCACCTTTACTGAAGAAAGCAGAGTCCACCGCATTCCCCTGCCACCTTTACCGAAGAAAGCAGAGTCCACCGCATTCCCCTGCCACCTTTACCGAAGAAAGCAGAGTCCACCGCATTCCCCTGCCACCTTTACCGAAGAAAGCAGAGTCCACCGCATTCCCCTGCCACCTTTACCGAAGAAAGCAAAGTCCACCGCATTCCCCTGCCACCTTTACCGAAGAAAGCAGAGTCCACCGCATTCCCCTGCCACCTTTACCGAAGAAAGCAGAGTCCGCAGCATTCCCCTGCCACCTTTACCGAAAAAAGCAGAGTCCACCGCATTCCCCTGCCACCTTTACTGAAGAAAGCAGAGTCCACCGCATCCCCCTCCCACCTTTACCGAAGAAAGCAGAGTCCGCCGCATTCCCCTGCCACCTTTACCGAAGAAAGCAGAGTCCACCGCATTCCCGTGCCACCTTTACCGAAGAAAGCCGAGTCCACCGCATTCCCCTGCCACCTTTACCGAAGAAAGCAGAGTCCACCGCATTCCCCTGCCACCTTTACTGAAGAAAGCAGAGTCCACCGCATCCCCCTCCCACCTTTACCGAAGAAAGCAGAGTCTGCCGCATTCACCGCATCCCCCTCCCACCTTTACCGAAGAAAGCAGAGTCTGCCGCATTCCCCTGCCACCTTTACCGAAGAAAGCAGAGTCCACCGCATTCCCGTGCCACCTTTACCGAAGAAAGCAGAGTCCACCGCATTCCCCTGCCACCTTTACCGAAGAAAGCAGAGTCCGCCGCATTCCCCTGCCACCTTTACTGAAGAAAGCAGAGTCCACCGCATTCCCCTGCCACCTTTACCGAAGAAAGCCGAATCCACCGCATTCCCGTGCCACCTTTACCGAAGAAAGCAGAGTCCACCGCATTCCCGTGCCACCTTTACCGAAGAAAGCCGAGTCCACCGCATTCCCCTGCCACCTTTACCGAAGAAAGCAGAGTCCGCCGCATTCCCCTGCCACCTTTACTGAAGAAAGCAGAGTCCACCGCATCCCCCTCCCACCTTTACCGAAGAAAGCAGAGTCTGCCGCATTCACCGCATCCCCCTCCCACCTTTACCGAAGAAAGCAGAGTCTGCCGCATTCCCCTGCCACCTTTACCGAAGAAAGCAGAGTCCACCGCATTCCCGTGCCACCTTTACCGAAGAAAGCAGAGTCCACCGCATTCCCCTGCCACCTTTACCGAAGAAAGCAGAGTCCGCCGCATTCCCCTGCCACCTTTACTGAAGAAAGCAGAGTCCACCGCATTCCCCTGCCACCTTTACCGAAGAAAGCAGAGTCCACCGCATTCCCCTGCCACCTTTACCGAAAAAAGCAGAGTCCGCAGCATTCCCCTGCCACCTTTACCGAAGAAAGCAGAGTCCACCGCATTCCCCTGCCACCTTTACTGAAGAAAGCAGAGTCCACCGCATCCCCCTCCCACCTTTACCGAAGAAAGCAGAGTCCGCCGCATTCCCCTGCCACCTTTACCGAAGAAAGCAGAGTCCACCGCATTCCCGTGCCACCTTTACCGAAGAAAGCAGAGTCCACCGCATTCCCGTGCCACCTTTACCGAAGAAAGCCGAGTCCACCGCATTCCCCTGCCACCTTTACCGAAGAAAGCAGAGTCCGCCGCATTCCCCTGCCACCTTTACTGAAGAAAGCAGAGTCCACCGCATCCCCCTCCCACCTTTACCGAAGAAAGCAGAGTCTGCCGCATTCACCGCATCCCCCTGCCACCTTTACCGAAGAAAGCAGAGTCTGCCGCATTCCCCTGCCACCTTTACCGAAGAAAGCAGAGTCCACCGCATTCCCGTGCCACCTTTACCGAAGAAAGCAGAGTCCACCGCATTCCCCTGCCACCTTTACCGAAGAAAGCAGAGTCCGCCGCATTCCCCTGCCACCTTTACTGAAGAAAGCAGAGTCCACCGCATTCCCCTGCCACCTTTACCGAAGAAAGCAGAGTCCACCGCATTCCCCTGCCACCTTTACCGAAGAAAGCAGAGTCCACCGCATTCCCCTGCCACCTTTACCGAAGAAAGCAGAGTCCACCGCATTCCCCTGCCACCTTTACCGAAGAAAGCAAAGTCCACCGCATTCCCCTGCCACCTTTACCGAAGAAAGCAGAGTCCGCAGCATTCCCCTGCCACCTTTACCGAAGAAAGCAGAGTCCACCGCATTCCCCTGCCACCTTTACTGAAGAAAGCAGAGTCCACCGCATCCCCCTCCCACCTTTACCGAAGAAAGCAGAGTCCGCCGCATTCCCCTGCCACCTTTACTGAAGAAAGCAGAGTCCGCAGCATTCCCCTGCCACCTTTACCGAAGAAAGCAGAGTCCACCGCATTCCCCTGACACCTTTACCGAAGAAAGCAGAGTCCACCGCATTCCCCTGCCACCTTTACCGAAGAAAGCAGAGTCCGCCGCATTCCCCTGACACCTTTACCGAGGAGAGCCGAGTCTGCCGCATTCCTCTGCCGCCTTTACCGAAGAAAGCAGAGTCCGCCGCATTCCCCTGCCACCTTTACTGAAGAAAGCAGAGTCCACCGCATTCCCCTGCCACCTTTACCGAAGAAAGCAGAGTCCACCGCATTCCCCTGCCACCTTTACCGAAGAAAGAGTCCACCGCATTCCCCTGCCACCTTTACCGAAGAAAGCAAAGTCCACCGCATTCCCCTGCCACCTTTACCGAAGAAAGCAAAGTCCACCGCATTCCCCTGCCACCTTTACCGAAGAAAGCAGAGTCCACCGCATTCCCCTGCCACCTTTACTGAAGAAAGCAGAGTCCGCCGCATTACCCTGCCACCTTTACTGAAGAAAGCAGAGTCCGCAGCATTCCCCTGCCACCTTTACCGAAGAAAGCAGAGTCCACCGCATTCCCCTGACACCTTTACCGAAGAAAGCAGAGTCCGCCGCATTCCCCTGCCACCTTTACCGAAGAAAGCAGAGTCCGCCGCATTCCCCTGACACCTTTACCGAGGAGAGCCGAGTCTGCCGCATTCCTCTGCCGCCTTTACCAAAGAAAGCAGAGTCTGCCGCATTCCCCTGACACCTTTACTGAAGAAACCAAAGTCCACCGCATTCCCCTGCCACCTTTACCGAAGAAAGCAGAGTCCACCGCATTCCCCTGCCACCTTTACCGAGGAGAGCAGAGTCCACCGCATTCCCCTGCCACCTTTACCGAAGAAAGCAGAGTCCACCGCATTCCCCTGCCACCTTTACCGAAGAAAGCAGAGTCCACCGCATTCCCCTGACACCTTTACCGAAGAAAGCAGAGTCCGCCGCATTCCCCTGCCACCTTTACCGAAGAAAGCAGAGTCCGCCGCATTCCCCTGACACCTTTACCGAGGAGAGCCGAGTCTGCCGCATTCCTCTGCCGCCTTTACCGAAGAAAGCAGAGTCTGCCGCATTCCCCTGCCACCTTTACCGAAGAAAGCAGAGTCCACCGCATTCCCCTGCCACCTTTACCGAAGAAAGCAGAGTCCGCCGCATTCCCCTGACACCTTTACCGAGGAGAGCCGAGTCTGCCGCATTCCTCTGCCGCCTTTACCGAAGAAAGCAGAGTCTGCCGCATTCCCCTGCCACCTTTACCGAAGAAAGCAGAGTCCACCGCATTCCCCTGACACCTTTACCGAAGAAAGCAGAGTCCACCGCATTCCCCTGACACCTTTACCGAAGAAAGCAGAGTCCGCCGCATTCCCCTGCCACCTTTACTGAAGAAAGCAGAGTCCGCCGCATTCCCCTGACACCTTTACCGAGGAGAGCCGAGTCTGCCGCATTCCTCTGCCGCCTTTACCGAAGAAAGCAGAGTCTGCCGCATTCCCCTGCCACCTTTACCGAAGAAAGCAGAGTCCACCGCATTCCCCTGCCACCTTTACCAAGGAGAGCCGAGTCTGCCGCATTCCCCTGCTACCTTTACAGAAGAAAGCAGAGTCCACCGCATTCCCCTGCCACCTTTACTGAAGAAACCAGAGTCCACCGCATTCCCCTGCCACCTTTACTGAAGAAACCAGAGTCCACCGCATTCCCCTGACACCTTTACCGAAGAAAGCAGAGTCCACCGCATTCCCCTGCCACCTTTACCGAAGAAAGCAGAGTCCACCGCATTCCCCTGACACCTTTACCGAGGAGAGCCGAGTCTGCCGCATTCCTCTGCCGCCTTTACCGAAGAAAGCAGAGTCTGCCGCATTCCCCTGACACTTTTACTGAAGAAACCAGAGTCCACCGCATTCCCCTGCCACCTTTACCGAAGAGAGCCGAGTCTGCCGCATTCCCCTGCCACCTTTACCGAAGAAAGCAGAGTCCGCAGCATTCCCCTGCCACCTTTACTGAAGAAAGCAGAGTCCACCACATTCCCCTGCCACCTTTACCAAGGAGAGCCGAGTCTGCCGCATTCCCCTGCCACCTTTACCAAGGAGAGCCGAGTCTGCCGCATTCCCCTGCTACCTTTACAGAAGAAAGCAGAGTCCACCGCATTCCCCTGCCACCTTTACTGAAGAAACCAGAGTCCACCGCATTCCCCTGCCACCTTTACTGAAGAAACCAGAGTCCACCGCATTCCCCTGCCACCTTTACCGAAGAGAGCCGAGTCTGCCGCATTCCCCTCCCACCTTTACTGAAGAAACCAGAGTCCACCGCATTCCCCTGCCACCTTTACTGAAGAAAGCAGAGTCCGCAGCATTCCCCTGCCACCTTTACCGAAGAAAGCAGAGTCCGCAGCATTCCCCTGCCACCTTTACCGAAGAGAGCCGAGTCTGCCGCATTCCCCTCCCACCTTTACAGAAGAAACCAGAGTCCACCGCATTCCCCTGCCACCTTTACCGAAGAGAGCCGAGTCTGCCGCATTCCCCTCCCACCTTTACTGAAGAAACCAGAGTCCACCGCATTCCCCTGCCACCTTTACCGAAGAGAGCCGAGTCCGCAGCATTCCCCTACCACCTTTGGCGAGGAGCGCGCACGGCTAGAGGTGAGCAGCGATGCGGCCGGGCACAAAGAGACGGTGAAGTCTCCGGGATCAAGTGAGTGTACTTCCCCAGGTTACACCATGGGGGCATCCCGAATTTGGGACTGGAACTTGGATGGCCCCGGGATCTTTTAGACTCCAGAGCCTCCTAAATTCCTCTTTAAAGTGGACCAAAAACCCAGGATTTTCTATTGACTATCCTGGGTTTTGGGCCTTTCCCCTGGGACACCCTGAGCGGGGATGCCCCGCTGCGTGAAACCCCCTAGATCGCCCAAACTAACTCACCTCTTCCTGTGCCTATGGCACATGCATGGCCTTTCGCCCAATTAGCGTGCTCGGAGCCGCTAACGCCACATCGGCTAAGCCTTTGTCGAAGGCCAACGGCTCCGAGCGTGCCGACAGCTGCATACACCGCTTCCTTCTAACCATTCACAAATGGATGGCGCGGGCACACGCTCTGCTAAAAAGATAGCGGGGAAGCGGCTGCGGCTCGCGCTGTTGGACCAGGAAACAGGGTAAGTGTATGGGGCGACCTGGGGGGTTCCACACAGCGGGGCATCCCGACTTTTGATGCCCTGGGGGGGGGGGGGATTCAATCGGCCGACTGTGGTGGCTTTTGGGGGGCGGGGGATGGACTCAAAGATGGACAAGTGAGGACAATGAAAGACGGGACATGGACTCAAAGAGGTACAAATGAGAACAATGAGGGAAAGGGAGGCCATGAACTCCAGGAGGGACGAATGCGGGGCAGGGGGACATAGACTCAAAGAGGGGGCTAATTAAGGATATGGACTCCAAGAGAGAAAAATGAGGACAATGAGGGACATAGACTCAAAGAGGGACAAATGAGGAAAATGAGGGAAAGGGTGGCCATGAACTCGAAGAGGGACGAATGAGGGACAGGGGGACATGGACTCAAAGAGGGAGGCTAATGAAGGATATGGACTCCAAGAGAGAAAAATTAGGACAATGAGGGACATGGACTCAAAGAGGGACAAATGAGGGGCAGGGACTCAAAGTGGGACAGGGTCACAAGGACTCAAAGAGAGACAAATGAGGGACATGGGCCACATGGACTCAAAGACAGACAAATGAGGAGAACGTGGGACATGGACTCATATTGGGGAACAATGAGGGAAAGGGGGACATGAGCTCAAAGAGGGACAATGCCTCCAAACCAGGGACACGAGAGAGGTAAGATAAACATGTTACCCTTGCTCTGTGCCGGACATTAGTTGCCTTTGCGTGTCACGTGACATGCAATGCAGGTTCTATGAGATGACTGGGTCATACAACCCCATAAAAGAGCGGGAAGGGAGTAAGAAGGGGCAGCTGTGAAGTAACATGGCGGCCTATGTACAAAGTGTAAGCTGTAAGGTAAAGCAAAAATCCTCGCTCTCTCCCGCCCGAAACCTTCTTTTCGCTTGAAAACCACATTACTATATAAATATAATAGTATAGCTAAGTCTCAGAACATCGGCAGCGCTAATTGCAGCAGCACTTCCGCTTATAGAATGACTCGGGCAGGTGAGAGGCACGCGCCATTGCGATCACTTCACAGAGCCCGCCAAAATAAAAAAATATATCCCGCGCCGTCATGGCAACCGAACGAACCCTAATTACATTCCTCGGGCACCCACCTTTATACCGGAGAATCTCCTTCCCGCCAAGCGGCTACACGGCTTCTCACCAACAACTTCCACAAACACTGGGGTCACTTCCGCCGTGAGGTGGGCGTGGGATGAGGAAAGTGCTGCACGCGGCGGCCATGCTGAAAGCTTCTGTCACAGGCACAAGGCGGAAGCGGTGGCGATTCAGGTGGGCAGCCATGGACTCTAGGCCTGACTGAGAGAAGTATCTAAATATCACCTTTGTATTATATTAATGGCTGCGTGTATATCGGTATTTGGTAAGGCCCATACCTCCCAAGTGTCCCTCATTTGAATCCATGTCCCCCTGTTCCTTGCTCTCATTTGTCCCTCTTTGAGGTGTAACATGCAGATCTGCATCAACAAATTATGCATCTGCTTATTAAAAGTGTTTATATTGTTGTAACTGTTAGAATGTATCTCCTATCCATCCCCCAATGAGGGGGCGTGGCATCCATACCTGAACGAGGGGGCGTGACCTAACAAATGTCCCTCTTTCCCACCCTGGAAAGTTGGTAGGTAAGAAGGCTGGGCCTGGATGTTAATGGCAGTGATGGGTGGGGGTCGGGGCTGCAGGGTAGAAGCTACAGTATTATACCTCCCAACTGTCTGTCTTGATTTGGAGGGATTGTCCCTCTTTTGAGTCCATGCCCCATCCTTATTCTCATTGTCTCTTTGAGGTGTAACATGCAGATCTGCATCAATAAATTATTAATTTGCCTATTCAAAGTGTTTATATTGTTGTAACTGTTACACCCTATCATGGCTTCATCTCGCCCTCAGTGAGGGGGCGTGGCTTAACTTACATATTCCTTTTTGAGGTGTAACATGCAGATCTGCATCAATAAATGATTAATTTGCTTATTCAAAGTGTTTCTATTGTTGTACCTGTTACATTCTATTTCCTATCTATCCCTCAATGAGGGGGCGTGGCTTCATCATCCCTCAATGAGGGGGCGTGGCCTAACTTAACAAATGTCCTTCTTTCCCACCCTGGAAAGTTGTTGGTAGGTATGAAGGCCGGCCTGGACGTTAATTGTCAGTGATGGCTGGGGGTCGGGGGGATGCTACAGTATCGTACCTCCCAACTTTCTGTCCTGATTTGGAGGTAATGTCCCTCTTGAGTCCATGTCCCTATTTGTTCTCATTTGTCCCTCTTTGAGGTGTAATCTGCAGAAAGAAATGATTCATTTGCCTATTCAGTGTTTATATTAAAGTGGACCTTCACCTTGAATAAGAGCCTATCTTATGTTTCCCCCACCCTGTACATACAGATTGCCCACATTGATCCGGACCTTCACCCTGAAGCCTATGTTATATGTTTCCCCCACCCTGTACATACAGATTGCCCACATTGATCCGGACCTTCACTCTGAAGCCTATGTTAAATGTTTCCCCCACCCTGTACATACAGATTGCTCACATTAATCCGGACCTTCACTCTGAATAAGAGCCTATCTTGTATGTTTCCCACACCCTGTACATACTGATTGCTCACATTAAAAATCATCCTACCTGCATCTACTCTGTGTTATGAGCCTTTAAAGTGGACCAACACCCAGGATTTTCACTTTCCCGATCGGAGGTGCCCCGCTGTGTGAAACCCCCCAGAAAGCCCCAAAAACTCACCTGACCCTGCTCCCACGTGACTCGCTCCACCAATCGCCACCGACGGACAAGGTGAGAGCGCCCGGCGCCTCTAGCGCGTCCCCCTTACAGGGAGCGCGCCGGCCATTCACAAACGGCAGGTGCGCGCCCTATTAAAGGAATGCGCGAGAGGCGGCGGCGGCCTGCGTATGCGCCGTTGGAACGAGGAACAGGTAGGATTTGCGGGCGTCCTGGGCGGTTTCACAGCGCTGGATCCGGGTGCCCCGCAGGCAGGGAGCTGATCGGCCCGGGAATCTATAAGATATCAGCGGTGGGTGTTGGTCCACTTTAAACATCCAAGATGGCGGCTCATGGAGCATCAGGCAGCCTGCAAACAGGAATTGTCTTCTCACTGTGTTGCTCTGAATTCTGGGATTGCTGTTCTTTCCCTGACAGCAGCTCTGCTCTGTCTGTGCAAAGCTCAGCTATATATATAATCTGGGGGGGGGGGGGGATACACACACCCCCTCCAGCCTGTCACAATGCCCTCCCACACCGGCACCACCATTCTATGACGTGTGGGGGGCATCCAGAATGCTGGAGCCCCCCCAACACATAACCCCCCAGGAGGCCAGAAAATCTTATCTTAACCTCGCTCCCCCGCAAGGAATCCAGCGCCGTGATTGGCCGCACGAGGTCACATGGGCGGTGACGTTCTGGCTGTTGAACCTCCTGCTGACGTCGGTGTTGGGCACAAATCGCAGCAATGGATTCCTGTTGGGAGTGAGGATGAGGCAGAAATTATGGGCGTCCTGGGGGTTATGTGCAGCCCCCCCCCCCCCCCCAGCCTATCTTATAACAGTGGCCAGCACCCTTGCTGCAGAGGGTGTTGGTCTGAATTAATCGGGACCGTCCAGGCAATGGCAGCAAGGTGCTCACCTGAAGCCTGTGTCATGTTCCTCTCCTTAATCTCCAAAGTTTACTACTCCTATCTATTCTATTTTCCCCAACTACTCTCCAAATGTGGTCACAAGCACCCAACAGTACCCCCCCCCCCCCCACACTCCCAGCAAGCCGCCCCACAAGCTGCAGTGTTTGGAAGCACATAGGAACGGTGGCAGTTATGTGACCATAGTGATAGGAGGGGTGGGACTTTGGAGTCCTGCTACCGAATATGGATGGGGCAGGGTCCAAGCCGCCATGCTGAGCATAAAAGGTGGGGGGGTTGTCAAAGCCAGGTTGGAACATAGGCTGTAAGTAATATGTTGTCTTTCTGTCTAGGCCAAACCCATTGAAGACTGAAAGTCTATCCTCTATAAATGCCAGGACAATTCTGGATCTTTTTGTGTTTAGTTACTTTCATGATCTATAAAGCAACATGTCAAAGGCAACCAAAAGAAAACACGTGGTGAAGGAGGTGTTACTGGACTATGTCCAGCCAACGCCTGATCAGCAAATAGTGAAGGTTTGTATTTTTATTTTCATTTTGGAGTATATTTTTACTGCTTCATTTCATGCTAGTGATATGGGGGGGGGGTTCAGGTTTGTTGACGATTGTTGTCCCATTGTCTCGGGCTACACGTTGCTGTCCCAAACTTCAATCTGTTTTCAAAGCCCCTGTAGTTCCTAAGTTATTAGTAAAAGTATTGGAGCATTGGAGATGCACAGAACAAATGAGGAGAAACAGTGGGCGTGGCAACTGCCATGTGATGTAAGCACACTGTGTGCTTTACATATATTGTAGTAAAAAAAATAACTGCATTACTGTGCCTCTAGTTATTCTTGCCAGCACATAATGTGACCAGAAAAAGGGGGTGAAAGATACTGCAGGCTAAGTGCGTCTCCAGTTTGCCAGCACACAGTGTGACCAGGAAAAGGGGGGTGAGAGATGCTGCAGGCTAAGAGTATGGCTAGATTTTCACACAGTGTGGTATTCCAATTTGGCCAGCATCTTTTAGATTCCAGGGTCAGGTGGGTTTTGTTTCGCTTTAAGTGACTGACCACTTATATGGACCACCCTGGTGGTATTCGAGATAATTAAAAAAATAGAAAAAGGGGTACTTGATAAAATAAAGGTTGGGAACACTTGGTCTAGTGCACACGTCTAATTCAATGCCCAGGGGCCCTCCAAGCCTTTTTATGTGGCCCCTGGCAGCGGCAGCACATCTTTGCACCTGCGTGCGGAGCTGCCATATGTTGTGCCGGTACACTGCATTCCACTGCCTCTAATACTGCCCACAGACCCGGTGCCTATAAATGCAGCTGCTGGCGCTCACCTTTTTATTATTCCGGGGGAGAATAGAGGAATATCTAACAACTGTTCTGTGTCTCTGTGCAGCCAGATCGCATCACACAAGGGGACCCACCTAACGCGCCTTACTTCCTGCTACAGCAGAGGGCGCTAATTATTGCTAGTTGGAAAAGCGCAAAAAAATCATTTAATTTTAGCAAAATAATTCAGCGTCTGCATCTGCCCTGGTCAAAATAATTTGGTTGTCTATATGTTTGAATGGTCGCGTTTGCATTTTGTTTCATGTTCTTTTCTGTGGCCCTTTGGAGGCAATCAGAAGGCTCATGTGGCCCTCAGTAACAATGAGTTGGACACCCATTAATATTGCTAATTAGGTTTTGCGTGTTTTTTTCACTATATCCAGTCCAGGTCGTCCCAGAAGTGATATGTGGGTAGTCCGCCACCAGGTGGCGCAGTTACTGCAAGATCCAAAGCTGTAACTCCTCCCCTGAGGTATCTCAGTAGATTTCCCAGTTCATCTTGCATAAGCTGCTGCTAGGATCGTCTTGGATACTCTCTGGATACTGCAGCTGAGCGGGGCATTTTAAGCCTGTCGGCCGCTGCACCCCTATTACCTCTGTTCCCGTGGACCCATTTATGCCTCCCAGCCTTGGCTGACGGGACAGGTGAAGGTAGGGAGCACGCCGGGGTCAGGCGTTGTCAGAGCTAGGCTCTGTGCCGCAGACCCTCCATAAAGGGTAGCCGGCCATAGGCTAATGGTGAGCCTATTGGGGGGGATAATTTGCCCATTATCCCACAGCTTTATTATTCTTGTGTGGTGTGTGTTTTTACTCTTTGCACGTTTTTTCTTACTGCGCTTACTTACCTCCCCTGTTCTCTCTGGTGCCTCATCCTCCTTCTCTCCTCCATCGGAACCACGGATGCCAGTCTGCTGTGAGGTGGGGGGTTGCCTATGGCTGCCGACACTGTCACTGACACTGAGAGTGGGCGCCGCCGCGGGCTGCCCTGCTTTGTCTTTGGCGGCGGCCTCCGCCATCTTGGACCTCTGAGAGGATAAGAGGCAGGCGCTGGCTTCGCGCCGTTAGGGGGGGGGGCGCCCCGCCCCTCAAGGATCAGTTCTGCGGTTGCCATCTTCAGTGACCGGCTGGGGAGGCTTCTTCCTGTCGGCCTCCGTGCTGCCGGGACTCCTCTGGGCTCTGCCGGCGCCGTGAGACATTTTTTTGTTTTCTTGCTGTATTTTCTGCGCATGTGCTGTGGGATGCCTCGGTCCCTTGTGCTTGTGTTTCAGGTCAGGCCCTTATAGCGTTGGTTGTGGTTCCTCATGGTTGCCCCCCCCCTCCTCCCCCCCCCCCCTTTTTAGTAAGAGGAATCATGAAAAGAGGGACTAAACAGGAGGGATTAGTGGTTTGGGCCGTTAGGGCTCTGTAACCTGCTTACATTGTCTGCTAATCACCATAATGGAGGCTTCTGGGGATAGTGAGCTAGGGGCCCCATCTGGCGGGTGAAGCTCTGCCCCATGTGCAGTACCTGTCCTTGGACGGACTCAGCACGGTCTGGTCACTTGCGCCAGGAGCGTATTTTTGGAGCATGATAGGGCGGGCGTATCCGCCCCTAGCCCTTACTGCCTGCGGTCCCGCTAGCACCCCCACTATTGCATTCAACCCTCAGCAACGGGGCGCCAGCAGGGGGTCCCGAACTGGTTGACATACCGGGTGGTCTGCCTTGAGAGACAATTATCTTGCACGGCTACTGGGAAGGCCTCGAGTAAGAAGCGGCACATTGAGCCCGGTTATTCGGATTTACCAATGATGATGATGATCTTTTGGAGGTCTGGGCTCCATGGAGGAAGGCCAGTTGCTTAAGGATTCCTTTTCCATAGAGGATCATTCAGCCGGCTATGACGTTGCATATTGTCCCTCCTAAAGCGGCGAAGAGGAAGCAGGGTGATTTATTCTGGCCTGAGAGACAGAAGTTTGTCTTTTCTGAGCAGACCCATTTTTTCCAATGGTTTTTGTGGAATGGGAAAGGTCTAATAGACTACCATCGATGCCTAAGGGCCTGGACAGGCGGTATCCCTTCCCGGAGGAGCTGGTCCGCCTATGGTCCTGTCTCCCCGATGTTGACTCCCCTGTGTCGGGGTTATCCAACCCTCCGATTATGCCGTTACCCTATACTGCTGCCTTGTGCGATCCTGCTGACAGGCGCATGGATCAGCTGGCTTGTCATGCATTCACCTTGCGGTGCTTGGCTTTGCCCTGTGTGTGCCACGGCTATTGTCTCCTTAGCCATCTGGAAGAAGGTGAGACGTCTTGTGGATTTTATTAAGCCTCGCATCGGGCGGAGGAGGATAAAGTCCTCAAGTTTGCGTGATTTTATTGCCCTTGTTGTCTCCGCTATGGACGATGGCGTCCGGCTCGGCGCCAGGGTTCGGCCCTGCTTGTTGCGCTCTGTCGGCGGCAAGGGTCGGCCGGCTCTGCGGCCATGTAGTCGCTCACTAGTATGCCTTTGTGGGGCACAGGTTATTCGGGGAGCGTCTGGACCTTCCGGATCAAGGATGGGGGACTCCCTCAGTGACGGAAGCTTGCGCGGCCCTTTCGGGGTTCATCTGCCTGTCGCTCCTTCGTGGAGGAAGAGGCGCTTCCTTTCAGGAGGCCGCGGAGTTTCCTGGGGACGAGGTAGGTCCCGCGGCCGCCCGAATCCCTCCTGGGGATCCAAGGCCAGGCCCTCTGCCTAGACTCCAGGGGCTTGAGGAGGTGACCTCACTCATCCAGGTGGGGGGGGATGGCTGCTGTTATTGCTTATGTCTGGAGACAGCGCCTCTCGTATCGGTGGATTCAGGAGGTGGTGTCCTCCAGTTACAAAGTAGAGCTGGCGGTCAGGCCGCCCCGACTTCTTCTGCCTTGCAGGTCCCAGAATCCTGCGATGGCACAGGGCCTGAGGCGTATGCTGCCCTAAGGATGTTTTGAGAAAACTTAAGTTAGGTACCTGGTAACTTATTTTCTAAACATCCGAAAGGGCAGCATACGCCAGCTTCCCTCACTTTTTTTTTTTTTTTTTTTTTTTTTTTTTTTTTTCTTATGTGGAGTTGGATTATGTATTGATTATATGTTGGAGTTGTGGGTCTGTTTCTTTTCTCTCTTTCAGATCTCTACAACAACTGGGGAATGGGAGGAGGAGTCAAGATTTTATCCTGTCTGGTGGTCAGGTGTTCCAGATTGGTAGGAGGAGCCCGGAGGTCTCAGGCGTATGCTGCCCTTTCGGATGTTTAGAAAATAAGTTACCAGGTACCTAATTTAAGTTTTTTTTTTTTTTATCTAGGTCGTTTCTACCTTTCACCTTAATGAGGAGGTTGTCTTGCCTTCTTTGTGTCCAGCACCCTCTAATTCTCAGGAACGGACCCTCCATGCCTTGGATGTGGTCAGAGCCATTAAGTACTACTGGGTGCGACTGAATCCTTCAGGAAATCAGATTTGCTCTTTGTCCTAACAGTGGGTTTTAGGAAGGGTTTTCCACCAGCCAAGTCCACTCTCAGTAAGTGGATCAGACAGGCGGTGGTGCTAGCATATTCTGTCAAGGGAAAGGAACCCCCTTTTCGTGTTACAGTTCATTCTACTAGAGCTATTGTTGCTTCCTGGGCCTTTTCAGCAACAGGCCTCTGTTGAGCAAGTTTGTAAGGCTGTTACTTGGTCTTCTGTTCATACCTTTACAAATTAATTTTCCAAGGTTGATGTTAGGGCCTCAGCTGATGCTGTCTTTGGCCGAGAGGTGCTTCAGGCTTTAGTGAAATTAACTACATGCTGTTCGGCACCGGGGATCCCGCCCTAATGGACACTGCTTTTGGATGCCCCACATGCCATCACTTCTGGGACGACCTGGACTGGATATAGTGAAAAAATACAATTCTGTGAAACTCACCTGTAGATGTTTTTGAATATATCCAGTCCAGGTCGTCCCAGAAGTAATGACAGTTGGGTAATCCACCGCCAGGTGGCGCCTGACTGCAGGATCAAAAGCTGTCGCTCCTCCCGGCCTCCTATAAAACAGGTGTCTCTCTATGATTCCCCAGTGGTTAAACAGCAGTAAGAAAAGAGACAGGCCGGGAGGCCAAGAAACCATGTTACTTCACATAGCTTCAGCATGTACTCTCTCCATCAAACTAAGGACAATGGTCCAATATAAAAATGGTATTCACCAAGGCAATCCAGATATAATGAATAAGGGCGAGATGGGACGACCTGGACTGGATATATTCAAAAACAATTCTACAGGTGAGTTTCACAGAATTGTATTTTTTCACTATATCCAGTCCAGGTCGCCCCAGAAGTAATGACAGTTGGGACATCCAAAAGAAGTGTCCATTAGGGCGGGATCCCCAGTGCGGAACAGCATGTAGTTCATTTCACTACCGTCTGAAGCACTTTTCGGCCAAAGACAGCATCAGCTGAGGCCCTAACATCAACCTTGTAAAAACTTTGTAAAGGTATGAACTGAAGACCAAGTGGCGGCCTTACAAACTTGTTCAACAGAGACCTGGTGCTGAAAAGCCCAGGAAGCACCAATAGCTCTAGTAGAATGAGCTGTAACACGAAAAAGGGGGTTCCTTCCCCTTGGCAGAATTTGCTTGCACCACCACCTGTCTGATCCACTTACTGAGAGTGGACTTGGCCGGAGGCAAGCCCTTCCTAGACCCCTCGGAGAGGACAAAGACAATCCAACTTCCTGAAGGACTCAGTCGCAACCAGGAGTACTTAATGGCTCTGACCACATCCAGGGAATGGAGGGTCCTTTCCTTAGAGTTAGTCGGAGCTGGACACAAGGAAGGCAAGACAATTTCCTCATTAAGGTGAAAAGGAGACATGACCTTAAGCAAAAAATCAGGTTTAAGCGAAACACCACCTTATCCCTATGCCGTCCAAAGTAAGGAGGCTCCACACCAATCGCGGCCAGCTCTGAAACGCGACGCAGCGAGGTGATAGCTACCAAAAATATCACCTTTAGGGCAAAATAGACAATGTAGCATCGCACAAGGGCTCAAAAGGGAGGACCCTGGAGAGCAGAAAGCACCAGATTCAAGTCCCACACTGGTAATACAGGCTTACGTGGTGGGCGTACATGGGTAACCCCTTGGAAGAAGGTCTTGATCAGTCTATGATTGGCAATGGATCTCTGGAAGAATATTGCTAAGGCCGAGACCTGGCCCTTGAGGGTGCTCAGCTGGAGACCCAAGTCTAAGCCGGGTTGTAAAAAACTCCAAAATCCTAGAGATAAGGAAAGTGCGACAAGGAAGGTTCTTGGATTCACACCAAGCAATGTAGGCACGCCAAACTCGGTAGTATATCATGGAAGAAAACTTCTTCCACGTCTGAATCATGGTCTGAACAACTGTGGCTGACAGCCCCTTGTCCGTCAGGATTGAGGTTCCAATAGCCAGGCCGTCAAGCCAGTGTGTGTAAATTGGGGTGCCGCAGCAACCCCGGCTTGAGAAGCCCTGGATCGTCGGGCAAGACATAGCGAACGACTGACATCAGAATTATGTCCGTGAACCAACTCCGCCTCGGCCAGCGAAGAGCCACCAGGATGGTTGGTACCCACTCCTGGGCTATCTTGCGCAGCACTCGGCACAGAGCGTCTGTGGCAAAGGCCAGAGGATCTCTCGACAGGGAGACTAATTTCGGGAGCTTGTGATTGTATCTGGACGCAAATAGGTCCATGCCCGGCTGACCCCAGCGGAGACAAGAGCATGAAAAATCTTGTTGCTGAGAGACCATTCCCCGAGACGCTCCTGCTCAGGGAGTCTGCCTCCTGAGTCTCTATCCCAGGAATATAAACCGCCGAGATGCAGGGAACATTCTCCTCTGCCCAAGTCAGAATCTGGGTCACCTCCTTGAGGGCTCGCTTGCTCCGAGTCCCGCCTCGGTGACTTATGTAGGCGACCGCCGTCTGATTGTCCGAGCGAACCTGAATCGCACGACCCCTTAGATGGGGAGTCAAGTAAAGAAGCACCACCGGATAGCTCTCAACTCCAAGATATTTATAGGTAAGGGGGCCTCCTGTTGCCCCCACTAACCCTGGATCTTCTGAGTCAGCCAAAAGCCTCCCCAGCCGGTCAGGCTGGCGTCCATGGTGACAATCTCCCACCGTGGAGGTAGAAATGACTTGCCTACCAGCAGATTTCTGGAGTCCAGCCTCCACAAAAGGGACTGCCTGGTTGCGGGAGACAGTGAAAACTCCAGTTCAAGTGACTCCTGCGTCTGATCCCAATCGGTCAACATATTCAACTGAAGAGGTCTCAAGTGGAACTGAGCAAAGGGCACTGCCTCGAAGCATGACACCATTAGGCCCACAGTTTCATCCCAAGACTGACAGATGGTTGCTGACAAGACTGCAAGGCCTGCACCTGCGTCTGAAGACCCACCACCTTCTGCTGTGGCAGGAATATCCTGGTCAGAGAGGTTTCCAACGTCATGCCCAGAAAAGACCCCACCATCGAGGGAGTGATTGAAGACTTGGGATAATTGACTACCCAACCGAAATCCACGGTCTGGGTGTCTCTCTCGGCCTGAAGAAGAGACTGAGCCGCAATCAGTAAATCGTCCAGATAAGGCAGCATGCGAATGCCCTGGATACTCAGGATAGCCTGACACCCGCCAGCACCTTGGTGAACACACAGGGGGCTGAGGATATCCCGAATGGCAACGCCACAAACTGGTAGTGCTGATCATCTAGCACAAACCTCAGGAACTTCGGATGCCCCTGGAATATAGGGATGTGCAGATAAGCATCCTTGATGTCCACTGTGGTCAAGAAGTCGCCAGGTCGAAGCGAGCTCACTACGAACCGTAAGGTCTCCATGCGGAAATGTCTGACTCTAACAAACCTCAGGTCCAGGATGGGTCTTGGCGTTCCGTCCTTCCTGGGCACCGTGAACAGATTGGAGTAAAAGCCCTGACCCCGTTCCTGCCGAGGCACAGGACAAGTCACCACTGACAGCAGAAGGTGTTGGACGGCCAACCGCAGGCCTTGTTCCGTCAATGGTTTCTGGGAAATCCGTGACTGAAAAAATCTTGAGGGCGGCCAGACTGCCAGCTCTATTTTGTAACCGGAGGAAACCACCTCCTGAATCCACCGATCCGAGACGCGCTGTCTCCAGATGTGATCAAATAGCAGAAGCCGTCCCCCCACCCGGATGGGTGAGGGAGCCCCCTCATGCCAGAGGGCCTTGGTAGGGGGCTTGGACCTGGATCCCCAGGAGGGATTGGGTCGGCCGCGGGACCTACCTCGTCACCAGGAATCTCTGTGAGCACCTGAAAATGAACAGCCTCTTCCTCCTCGAAGGAGCAATAGGCAGATGAACCCCGAAAGGGCCGCGCAGACTTTCGTCGCTGAGGGAGTCTTCCGTTCTTGACCAGGAGGTCCAGACACTCCCCAAACCGCCCGTGACCCACAAAGGGAATACTAGTGGGTGCCTTCTTGGCTGGCAAGGTGAAGGCATGACAGACCAACTGATCCATGCACTTGTCAGCTGGATCACGTAGGGAAGCTGTTTCGGGTGAAGGCATGACCGTAGTGTTGGACAGACCCGACACAGGGACATCCACCTCGGGAGGACGGAACCATAGCCGGACCAGCTCCTCGGGAAAGGAATACTGCCTGTCCAGGCCCTTAGGCACCGACTGTAACAGTCCACCCTGCTTCCTCTTAGCCACTCTAGGAGGGACAATGTGCAGCGTCTCAAAGATTGCAGTCAGCAACCGTTCCGTATCATCAGGGAGCCATGTATCCTCATCCAAGGAAGAACCGGGCCCACTATCAAGGCCAACGCCTCCAAAGAGATCATCATCATCATCAGAATAGATCGGCTCAATATGCCGCCTCTTACTTGTGGCCTTCTTAGGAGCCGAGCGAGAGATCTGTCTCTCAAAGCTGGCCACTAGATACGCCAAATCAGATTGGGACCCCCTACTGGCTTCCCCCTCGCTGGGTGCTGAGAGCAAGCGCGGGGGGTTCTGGAGAGGCTGCAGGCAATAACGGGCTAGGGGCAGATACGCTCGCCCGATCATGCTCCGAGATAACACTTCTGGCGCAATTGACACAAACCGTGCTGAGTCCGCCCAGAGGGCTAGCACCGCACATTGGGGTCCCACGCTCACCATCCCCAGAAGCCTCCATTATGGTGATTTGAGTTATGTTAACAGGTACAAGGCACTAATGACCCAACCTGGCCAGCCCGCAAGATATTATCCCTCTCAAGTGATCCCTCTTTACAGGGAGAGGGCTTGGAGAGAGAGGGGGGGGGGCAGGAGCGTGGGGGGCGGAGGCAGAGAGGAACCACAACCCTTAAAGTGGACCAACACCCAGGATTTTGACTATCCTGGGTCTTGGTCCACTGCGGTGGGGCACCCCCGATCGGGGTGCCCCGCTGTGTGAAACCCCCCCGAACCCCCCGTAAAACTCACCTCTCCCCGCTCCCAGCGCCAACGGACAAGCCGCGGACAAGCGGCTCCTCCGCCGCCGCCTCCCGGCGCGGGCGCGCGCACGTCTAGAGGGGAGATAAGGAAGATAAGGTAAGGAGTTTGGGGGGGTTTCACCCCGCGGGACATCCCGATCTCGGATGTCCCGCGGGGAGGGAGGTGATCGGCCCGGGAATCTTATAGATTCCCGGGCTGATCACCCGTGGGTGTTGGTCCACTTTAATATCAAGGGGCTCACCTGGAAGACACAAAGTGTCCCCACAGCACATAAAAGAAAATGTCAAGAGGGACTCACGACACCGCTCAAAGGGCGACAGACGACAGCAGTGTGCGGAGAAGATGGCGGGGATCAGCCAGCAGCACACGTTCCTCGAGGGGCGGGCTGCACGACCGTGATGCGAAAAGCGTCCCTCTGACGGTGCGAAAATCTCGCCCGCCCCCAAGATGGCGGAGGGGGCCGCAACATCAGGCGGCCCACGGAGGAGCCTAGCAGAATCGGCAGCCCGGCACCCTTGCGCAGCCCGGCCGGGGCCCACAGCCGCAGATATACTCCGCCCATGCAGTGCCCCCCCCCCCCCCAACACAGCGCGGCAGCATGAAGGAGAGGGGAGAGCGGAGCGAGGAGGGCGAGCATGTGAGGTAAAAAAAATCTGTAAAAAACCACAGGAGGGTAAATATGTGAGGTAAAAAACACACCAGCACGCAAGGGCAGTAAGTCCAGTCAATAAACACCAGCACAATACAACAATAAATCTTGTGGGGCAAGGAGGGCATGAACCCCGTGGGCATAAGGTGGTTCCTCTCCCCCCTATATAGGCTCACCATCAGCCTATGGCCGGCTACCCTTTGGGCGGGGTCTGCAGCCCAGAGCCTAGCTCTGCCAACGCCTGACCCCGGCGTTCACCCTACCTTCACCGTCCCGGTCAGCCGAAGCTGACAATAAAATCTCGCCCGCCCCCCGGTGGCAATAAGGATGCAGCGGCCGACGGGCTAGGAGGCCCCGCTCAGCTGCAGTATTCCAGGAGAGTATCCATACCATCCTTATGCAGCAGACTGCAGGAGGAAAACAGGGAATCGTAGAGAGACACCTGTTTTATAGGAGGCCGGGAGGAGAGACGGCTGTTGATCCTGCAGTCAGGCGCCACCTAGCGGAGGATTACCCAACTGTCATCACTTCTGGGACGACCTGGACTGGATATAGTGAAAATACAATTCTGTGAAACTCACCTGTAGAATTGTTTTTGAATATATCCAGTCCAGGTCATCCCACCCCGCCCTTGGGTTCATTATCTCTTGTTTGCCTTTTTGGTGATTGCCTTTTATATTGGACCGTTGTCCTTATTCTTTTGTTGGAGAGAGTACATGCTGAAGCTATGTGATTTAACATGGTTTCTGGCCTGTCTCTTGATACTGCTTTTTGACCACTGGGAAATCTGAGACACCTCTTTTTATAGGAGGCCAGGAGGAGTTACAGCTTTGGATCTTGCAGTAACTGCGCCACCTGGTGGCGGACTACCCACATGTCATCACTTTGGGGCCGACCTGTACTAGATATATTCAAAAGCATTTCTGCAGGTGAGTTTCACAGAATTGTATTTTAATCGTGCCAGACTTTTGCTTTCAGAAGAGGAACATCAGACCTAATTTAAAGTATTAACCCTTCTATTGCCAGCCACGTAAATTTAACGCACCTGGATTTCCCTCCCACTAGAGGGTAACATTTAAAAAAAATGCAGATAAAATGCAAATAAGAGGCCGCATGGATGGGCACCAAAAATGCTCTGCTTTCAAAAGCTTAAGCTTTCAAGTTGATAGAGGATTTTTGGTGCCCAGCCTATCTGTTTTATCTGATGTAAAGCGAATTGGTTTTTATAGTTGGTAAGGGCCTTGGGTGTGATACCCTTTTGCACAGATGGTATTACGCTATTGCGGCCTCTTTCTTTTTTTATTTGCATGGAATTGGCTAATGTTGAATGTTTGAAATCTATCTAATTTGGAGAAGGATCCTTTGAATTGAGAAAAATTAAAGTGGACCAACACCCACGGGTGATCGGCCCGGGAATCTATAAGATTCCCGGGCCGATCACCTCCCTCCCCGCGGGACATCCGAGATCGGGATGTCCCGCGGGGTGAAAGCCCCCCAAACACCCCCGCCGCCGCCTCCCTCGCGCCCCTCTAGACGTGCCCGCGCCGTAAAGAGGGACGCGCGGGAGGCGGCGGCGGAGGAGCCGCTTGTCCGCGGCTTGTCTGTCGGCGCGGGGAGAGGTGAGTTGTTCGGGGGGTTTCACACAGCGGGGCACCCCGATCGGGGGTGCCCCACCGAAGTGGACCAAGACCCAGGATAGTCAAAATCCTGGGTGTTGGTCCACTTTAAAATGCGATTAAAAAAGAGCCAAATTGTGTGGGCTATTCGAAGCTATACTCCCAAGTGATTTCTGGTATGTTGTTTTGTGTTAATGGTGGAGGTATTGCACAAGAGTGAAGATTTAAAGCAGACCTTCACCCTGAATAAGAGCATATCTTTTATATCTCCCCCACCCTGTACATACAGATTGCTCACATTAAAAATCATTCTACCTGCATCTACTGCATGTTATAAGCCTTAAATATCCAAGATGGCGGCACATGATGCATCAGGCAGCCTGCAAACAGGAAGTGTCTTCTGACTGTGTCGCTCGGCATCTTGGGATTGCTGTCCTTTTCCTGACCCCAGCTCTGCTCTCTGCAAAGAACAGCTATAACCCACCCCCTGCACTTTATCCCGCTCTCCTCAGTTTCACATAGAGGGGTGCCCCGGGGAAGTGGACCAAAACCCAGGATTTTGACTAACCTGGGTGTTGGTCCACTTTAAGCTCAGAGCTTAAATTCTGATAAACCTACTAGTTTTCTGATGCACACAGATAAAAACACATACAAAGCTCTCCCCTCACTTCCTGATTATGCCCTAAAGACTTGGAGTGCTGCACATACACAGTATTCTAATTGTGTTCTTTGTGGTGCAGGGTTTTGCAGAAATCTTCCAGTAAGCCTAAAAAACGTTTTTAGTGCACCTTATACCTGTGACCCCAGTGATTATTTAGGGTACCAGTGTGTACACATAGTTTTTGCCTCTATAATGTTTTCATTACAGACTTAACTTCCAATATTTTTAATCTCATTTTAACGTTAGGTTTTGGGAAGCCCTGGAAATAACCTTCATGAAGTTGAGACTCCAGAGGGTGAGAAGTTTCTGGCCAGCATGCCCACAAAATTCAGGAAGAATATCTGGATCAAGAGGGGTAATTTATTTATTTTTTTTTTTTTTTTTTTTTTTTTTTTAATTGCTTATAAAAGAATATATATATAATATAATAATACCATTTTGTGAATACTCACCTTGTAAAATGGGTATTATGAGTATGTCACACACCCCGCTTCAAGAATCCATAACATGTGGGTAATATCGTCCTGAAGAGGCGTTCCTGCAGAGATGATAGCAAAAGAAAGCCCCTCCCCGATCCATAAATACCTGGGACCTCCCACTCACTACCCAGTATACAGAAGCAGTAAGGTAAGGGACCAGGAAGAGGCAAATATAAACACAACCACGCAAAGTTCGCAATAAAGAGGATCCTAAATACAAAAGGGCGGGTTGAAGCGGGGTGTGTGACATACTCATAATACCCATTTTACAAGGTGAGTATTCACAAAATGGTATTATTCTTAGTATGTCACACACCCCGCTTCAAGAATCCATAACATGTGGGACATCCAACAGCAGTGTCCATAACAAGGGCGGGGATCCAAAACTAGGCAACAATGCACAACCCTAAACCACAACAGCTTGCAAAACTTTGCGGCCAAAAACAGCATCCGCTGAGGCCCGAACATCAACCTTGTAAAACTTGGAAAAGGTGTGAACAGAAGACCAGGTAGCGGCCTTACAAACTTGCTCAACAGAAGCCTGGTGCTGAAAAGCCCAGGACGCACCAACTGCACGAGTAGAATGAGCAGTTGGTGCGGAAAGGGGGACTCCTCCCCTTGGCAGAATAGGCCCCAATGATGGCCTGACGAATCCATTTACTAATGGAAGATTTGGCAGGAGCCAAACCTTTCCTAGGCCCGCAGGGCACCACAAAGAAAGCATCAGTCTTACGAAAGGAAGACGTAACCTCCAGATAATGTTCCACAACACGAACTACATCCAAGGAATGCAAAGCCCTTTCCCTATCGTCACTGGGATTTGGGCATAGAGAAGGCAAAACAATGTCCTGATTCAGATGAAACTCCGAGACCACTTTAGGAAGAAAATCCTGCTTGAAACGAAAGACAACCTTGTCCTGATGTTTCTCGAAGTACGGAGCTTTAATGGATAAAGCTGCCAACTCAGAAACACGCTTAACCGAAGTAATAGCCACCAAAAAGGCCACCTTTTGCGTAAGAGAAGACAAATCTACCTCATTCAAGGGCTCAAACGGAGGGCCCTGGAGAGCAGAAAGAACCAGGTTCAAATCCCAAACTGGAACAAAAGGCTTCCTAGGAGGCCGAACATGCGTAACACCCTGGAAAAAGGTCTTGACTAAGGGATGAAGTGCAAAGGACCTTTGGAAGAACACCGCCAGGGCAGAAACCTGCCCTTTCAATGTACTAAGCTGGAGCCCCAGATCTAGACCATGTTGAAGAAACTCCAAAATTCTAGGAATGGAGAACTCTCGACAAGAGAGAGACCTACTTTCACACCAATCAATATAGGCCCTCCAAGTCCTGTAGTAAATAGAAGAGGAAGAGCGCTTTCTGGCACAGATAAGAGTCTGAATCACCGTGTCAGAAAGACCTTCTTCCTTCAAGATGGCTGTTTCAGCAGCCATGCCGTCAAAGCCAGCGATGGTAAATTGGGATAGCGTAGCTGACCCTGGGTGAGCAGGTCCGGCAGCAGAGGCAGGGCAAACTGATCCTCTGCCAGTCTTACAAGGTCTGCGAACCAAACTCGCCTTGGCCACCTTGGGGCCACCAGAATCGCCGACGCGCCGTCCAAGGCCAGTTTGCGCACCACTCTGGCTAGCATTGGGAACGGAGGAAACAGGTAAAGGAACCCCAGATCCCTCCAGTTCAGAGACATGGCATCCACTGCCAGAGCCAGAGGATCCTGCGAGAGAGACACAAAGACTGGGAGCTTGTGATTGTGACGAGAAGCAAAGAGGTCCACCGCTGGGACCCCCCACCTGAGACATATTGAACGAAACACCTTGGGACTGAGAGACCACTCCCCCTGACGAGAGGAGGCCCTGCTCAGCAAGTCCGCTTCCGTGTTCTCCACCCCCGGAATGTAGACTGCTGAGATACACGGGACGTGGGTCTCTGCCCAGTCCAGAATCAGAGACACTTCCCTGAGGGCACTCCTGCTGCGAGTCCCTCCTTGGTGATTGATGTAAGCCACCGCCGTCCTGTTGTCCGACCGGACCTGCACTGGCAGGCCTCTCAACTGATGAGTCAAGTGAAACAGAACCAGCCTGATGGCTCTCAACTCCAGAACATTGATGGGTTCGTGAGCCTCCTGCGGGCCCCACAGACCCTGAAACTGGAGGTCCTTCCAAACACCCCCCCAACCTGACAGACTGGCATCCGTGGTGACTGTTTCCCAACATGGAGCCAGAAAAGATCTGCCCTTCAACAGATTGACCGACCCCAGCCACCACTGCAGGGATCGACGAACTCGGGGAGTCATCAGGAAGGACTGATCCAACGAAAGAGGAGACTTGTCCCAAGCCTTCAACAGATGAAGCTGAAGCGTCCTTGTGTGAAACTGCGCAAAGGGGACTGCCTCGAATGAGGCCACCATTAACCCCACCAGCCTCATCCCTAGCCGGATGGTCGGATGAAGGGTTGACAAGAGAAGCCGAACTAACTCCTGAATCAAAAGAATCTTGGCCTGGGGCAGAAACACCCTGGCCTGTGAAGTGTCCAGAGACATTCCCAGAAATGTCAGAATTCTGGACGGAGATAGAAAAGACTTGGGGTGATTGATCACCCAACCGAACCTCTCCAGAGTAGACACCACCGCTCTGGTGTCCAACTCCGCTTGGTTGAAGGAAGAGGCCATGATCAGTAGATCGTCCAAATAGGGCACGATGCGGATACCTTGAACCCTTAGCAGAGACATCACTCCCGCTAGCACCTTGGTGAACACCCGAGGAGCTGAGGTGAGACCGAAAGGAAGTGCCACAAACTGAAAGTGCCGATCCTCCACCACGAACCTGAGAAACCTCTGGTGAGCTGGAAAAACCGGAACGTGTAAATAAGCATCCTTGATGTCTATGGACGTCAGAAAATCTCCCTGACGAAGAGAATGAATGGCCGAACGCAGCGTTTCCATGCGGAATTTCCTCGGCCGGATGAACCTGTTGAGAAACTTCAGATCCAAGATGGGTCGGACCAGCCCGTCCTTCTTGGGTACCGTGAACAGATTGGAATAAAAGCCCCTGCCCCGATCTGAAGGGGGCACTGGGCAAATGACAGCCATGTCCAGAAGATTCTCCACTGCCAACAGGAGCCCCTGCGCTGCCAGAGGCTCCGGCGGCATCCGAGACCTGACAAACCTGGAAGGGGGGCGGAGCTCGAACTCCAGCTTGTAACCGGAAGACACCACTTCCCGGATCCATCTGTCCGAGACCTCTTGATCCCAGATCTGAGAGAAGTGCTGCAGCCGTCCCCCCACCCGCATGGGTGAGGGCGCCCCCTCATTGCTGAGCCGGCTTAGCCGCCGGTTTGGGCTTAGAGCCCCAACTGTATCCAGCACGGGCACGTCCTCTACCCCTGCTTCCAGAATCTCCTCTGGAAGAGGGAAATGAAGAACCCCTGCCAGATCTGGCTCCTCGAAAGGAGGGGTTAAAGGCAGGCGCCCCCGAAAGGAGCGGCGTTGTTTCTTACGTTGAGGTAACCTACCACCCTTGGTGACAGAGTCCAATGTCTCTCCAAAGAGCCGTAGACCCACAAAGGGCAAAGCCGTCAGTGACTTTTTGGACATGAAATCGGCCGCCTACTGGCGCAGCCACACCGACCGCCGGATAGCCACAAGCAGAGCCGAAGTCCTACCACACATCATCAAGGTGTCATCTAAGGCAGTCAACGCAAAGGATAAAAACAACTCACATCGTTTAAGGCTAAGGAACTCGTTACTACCAGGACGAAGCCCAGAAGAAGACAACAGGTCCCTGACCACAGACCTGGCAGCCAAAACCATTAGTTCCGAAGCACACACAGGCCGGATGGCCGACCCAATACTGGTAAAGCCATGACAAGCCATCTGATCAATACGTTTATCCTCTCCATCTTTGAGAATGGAGCAATCAGGTCTGTTTAAAACCGAGGAGTTGGATAACCCCAAAACCGGAGCATCTACCTCGGGGGGAGACGCCCAGCGCTTGACCGCCTCAGGAGGAAAGGGATATTTCCTATCCCACCCCTGAGGGATGCCAGGGAGCCGAGCCGGCCTATCCCATTCCTTGTCAATGATTCTATCAAAATGCCGCTGCGTAGGAAACTCCAGGCGCGGCCTGGATTCCTCAAACAATTCACCCTTCTGGTGTGACACCTCCTCTGGAGGGGAAATGTTCAGAACTTCCAGCATCAGAGACAGAGCGTGAGGAGAGTCCAAGGATCTCCCTAAGTCAGAAAGCTCGGCAACAGCGCCAGCAGACTGCTCATCGTCCGAAAATTCTGAACCCTCATCAACCTCCCCGTCCTCTAGCTGGGGATAATCGGACCAATCCAGATTATCTCTGTCATCAAGATCATCCACCGGCGGAGCCGGCGACAAATGCTTTCTCTTGGACGGAGCCTTACGGGCGACCGAGCATTTTCTCAAGGCTAGCCAATCTGGCGCACATTTCAGATTGCAGGTCCCTGCCCATGACAACGTCACACGGGGCACGAGTCAAGGCGGGAGGGGGAGTTGAGGCGACCGGCTGTGCTGACCCCGATGCTTGGGGTTCGGACTGCCGCGTAATAGTTTGCTGTGCACATGGTATACAGAGTAACACATCATCCCCAGCGATGGAAACCCCACACAACATACACTTTTTGGGATGCCCCGAAGGGGTCCCAGTATCAGGGGATGCCTCCATAAGGTGAACTTTGAATAGTCGCTAAGACCCAGGGAATTATGCCAATTAGACAACCCGGGATGCCCCTTTAATGTCCCGAGTGGGAGGATTTGTGAATATATAAAATGAACCCAGGGATGAGGACCGGGAAAGAACCTCTAATACTATAGAAGATCAGAATTACAAGCCTCCGTTCTGAAAGAAGAAGAAAGAAAGAACTATGAGAAAAAGTAGCAACAAGAAGCAAAGTAAAAAAGAGAAATGCCACAGGCCACTCACAGCACCGCCGGGACGTCACACGGCCACCCGATCGTGAGGAGAAATCATTTCTGACAGAAAGAAGAGGAGGGGGCGTGGCCAGCGCGGGACGCGCGCGTTAAGGTCACGCCCCCCCCCCCCCCCCCCCCCTCTTATGCCTAGCAACAGTCAACCGCAACTCAGGCAAGCCACAACTCAGCGGCGCTGGGAAGGTAGTGGGCGGGCCGCGATTGCGCGCCGCAAGTCCGGCCCCGCCCCCATAAGAATCGTGAGGGGAAAAAATCCCCTCATGAAAAGAGCGCCAAACCGGCCGGCGCCGCAGCTAATGTACTGCTGCGGTGCTTGGCCAGTGTTAAAGAGAGAGACCCTGAGGTAAAATACCTCCATTTTGAGCAGGGGACCGCAGCACAGCACGGAGGCACATAATATAGACGGCCGCGGTGCAGATAAAATTAAAGAAACACACACATAACAAAAAGTTAAAAGACAGTGCAGGAAATAAGAGTGTAATAAAAAGGAGAACCCACTCCCCCCATCCCCATAGTGGAACAAAGGGGATCCTGGGAGGGCCATTCCCATATTAAGGCTAAGGGACAGGGCATCCCAAACCAGGGTCACCAACCCGGTAAAGCCGCCTACCCTCTCGTATAGGGTCTCACGGCGGAGCGTTGCTCCTAAGCACCAGAGGTGCCAATATACCCTCGCCTGGACCTGCAGCCACGGCTGGGAGGCATATATATTAAGGGGAAAAAGAGGTCCAAACGGAAAAAATACATAACGGGCCGGGAAACATCCCGGCTACCTTAAATCCCCCTGTGCAAGGAGGAGCCATCATCTTCTGACTTGCTCGCCGTCTGCAGAGATGGAAAACTGGGTAGTGAGTGGGAGGTCCCAGGTATTTATGGATCGGGGAGGGGCTTTCTTTTGCTATCATCTCTGCAGGAACGCCTCTTCAGGACGATATTACCCACATGTTATGGATTCTTGAAGCGGGGTGTGTGACATACTAAGAATATAAATCTCTCAAAAGATGGGGGAGTCCCACCAATCCCCAACCACCAAAGATTAATAGCTCATTTTATTTATCCAATAATGTCCTTATACAAAATTACATATAGAGCAGACACTTTAAAACCTCATAAAAAACATATAGACACAAGACCTAGGAAGGGGAGAGGGCAGGGCGGAGGGGGGAGAGGGAAGGGGAACACAGCACGGCCCCCCCTCCAACTCAAGATGTGATGGCTATTCTTGAATAGAGTATATCTGGTGAATCATAAAACCTGTAGATAGTGGCCCGACAAACAATCAATAGTGCTAATTAAATAAAACTCTATACTATCAATATCTAATATCTGTGCCAAAGTATATGTAAAGTGCTAAGTGCAATTATACTAGTATAAGAGGACAGCCGGAAGCCAAAAAATAAATATCAATAGCAAAAAGATCACTCACATGTCCAAGTAGCCATCAAATCATCCCCCCACACACTCCCGCACGTCCACTGTCGAACGCGTTGCGTGACGACACGCGCCACTTCTCCAGGACTAATGGGGACTAATTAGTCCTGGAGAAGTGACGCGTGTCGTCAGGCAACGCGTCGACAGTGGACGTGTTAGTGTGTTTATGGAAGCAGTTTTCACTACCTACAATCAGTTGCCATTGGCAACGTAGATCAGGGGTACTCACACTTCTTGTAAAGGTCCATTTACAGGCATCCAGTGAGAGGTGAAAGTCCAGGCAGGCGGCTGTTGCGGGGGATGGGTAGTTATAAATCAGCACTGTGTGGAGGGGGGGTGGATTCCACAGGCAAAACTTTAAAAGCTTACCCACACCCCAAGTTGAGCTGAGGGGCTGAGCTGGGAGGACAGGATTGGATGGGGCAAAGAAGCAGAGAAAATGATTTTGTTTACCTTGCAATTCCCTCTCTGCCCAGGCAGGACTTCATATTGCAATTCTAGGTGCCAGGAAGCCATGACACCGACAGGGAGACTAAGCACTTAATTGCCGATCAAGTAAATGGGTCAAGGCAGGGGTATGGAAATTTTTATGCCGAGGTCCGCATTCAGACCTTGGTTTGCCAGTTGAGTACCGCTGGTGTAGATAGTAAGGGGAGTCCTGTACACGCAAGAGCGCTGCTGCTTGGGCCACTGCTTAGGTGAAGGAGCTCAGTAAACCTTACACATGCCTAGCAGCAGTGTTCTGTACCTTGTGTACGTTGCCAATAGCAACATATGAAAACTGCTTACCTAAAACACACCTTTTTGAACATTAGAATATTAATAAAAAACCAGATCAGCTTGGGACCTTTTAAGATCTTGTTTTGCCACACAGAAATATATGCTTCCAAAATTCTATCAAAAGTTGAATTGCCCTTCCTCCTGTGGAGGAGAGTTTTTTTTTTTTTTTTTTTTCTCTTTGGTACATAAATAGTTGGGTAAATTCTATATTGTTTTGAACGTAAAAAGGCTAAACCAGTTCCTTCGTTACAAGCCATTTCGTATGGCTGTAAAGTAGACCAAAACCATCGGCCCTGGAATAAAAGATTTCAGGGCCCCTAGATTCCTCCCCCACCCCCAGGACATTCAGATTTGTGATGCCCTGTTGTGTTAAACCCTCCTGTCTCCCCCCCCAGGTCGCTTGGTATACTCGCCTTCCCCCTCGGTCCAACCGCACATGCGTGAGCAGCAGCCACATACCCGCTATCCCTTTAGCAGGGCTTATGCCCATGCTGGGCATTTGTGAACCCCCCAGGTTACCCACTCCAACTCTCCTTTCCCCGCTCGTACGGCACATGCATGGCCTCTCGTACAGTCAGCCTGCTCGACTGTACTGATATGAGCTCATCTACGCAGCTGCATCCCCAATGCCCTCTAATAGGGAGTGTGCCTACACTTGCCGTTAACAGAAGGCTGTGGGGATGCGGCCGCCAGTGCAGCTTGGCTAGACCCCTATTCCTAGACAAGCTCACGTCGGTGCAGTCAAGTAAATGCCTGTTGCGGGCAGGCGCCCTGCTAAAGGGATAGTGGGGATGTGGCCGCTGCTTGTGTATGTGCTGCTGGACCTGGAAAGAAGGTGAGTATACCAGGTGGCCTGGGGGGGGGGGGGGGGTTTAACACAACAGGGCATCACCATTCTGAATGCCCCGGGGGGGGAATCTCGGGGCCCTGGAATCTTATATTCCAGGGTCGATGGGTTTTGGTCCACTTTAAAGCAAGGGAGGATCCTCTGCTTTGATATTTTCCTATTGCATGGCACGGCCTGCTTCAAGAAGTCCTTAAGTATGGGATATTCCGCCACAAGGTGGCGCAGTGTACTGCAGAGTTGTGGCTCCTCCCGGTACCCTATAAAAGCAGGATCACCAATAGACCTCTCCCAGTGTTTCCTCTGCAGTGATACTGTGATATGGCTCTCTATATTGCACAGGTGAGCGGGGCAACCAAGCCTGCGGCCCTGCAGGTCTATTTCTACCCGTTTCCAGACCCTCTGTGCCTCCCGGATCAGGTGAAGGTAGAGGAGCTCCAAGCCGCAGACCCTGTAACACAAAGGGTGCCCGGCCATAGGCTTTATGGTGAGCCTACTGAGGGATGTGGAGATCCTGCCTTAGCTATTGAGGGGGTGAGTGGTGTTTTGGGGACTGGTGTTGCTGGTTTATTTCACCTTGTTTTACCTCTCTGTTTCGCTTGTTTCTGGGGCTCCCGTTCCCCCCCCGCCCCTCCCTACCCTGGCCCTGCTGCTGCCGCTGCCTGCCCATTCTCCTCCTCTCCCTCCCCCCCCCGGCGGGTGTTCGGGGGGGGGGCTGGTGGTAGCGGCGGGTGGTTATTTGCCGATGTTGTTTTCGCCGCCTTTGCCACTTTGTACTCCGCAGCGGGCGGCGCTACTGCTGTGAGGAGTTTTCTGACTGTAATGGCGGAGGCGCGGGTCACGTGAGCGATGTTTCGCTCTTCGGGGGGGGGGGGCGGTGTCGGGGAGGACCCCTCGAGGTACTCGTTCTGCTGCCATTTTGTGGCTGCTGCATGTCCGGGGCCCCTTTTCCTCTGTGGGCTGCGGCGGTGATCGGTTCTTGAGTCTACCAACCGTGGCCTGGCGGCTTGGCGATCTTCGGTGTGTGCGGCACGTCTGGTCTCCTTGGTCCGGGAGTCCCCTTCGGGGGTTGCTTATTCCTTTTGGGCATGTGCTGCGGGATGCTTATATTTTTCTGTTTGTCTTTCAGGCGGGATAACTGTGTGTTGTGGTTTCTCCCGGTCCTGCTCCTCTCCCCCCCCCCCCCCCCCCCCCCCCAATCTCCCCTCTCCTGGCTTCTGGGGGCATCCCGGGTGACTTTTATTAGCCCTTACCCTGTGCTGGCCGATTGCGCCTGTGTTAATCACCATATGGAGGCTGCTGGAGATGGCGTGCTTGGGGGTCCTTCGGGGCAATCCCAGCTTTGTGGTGGTGGCGCGGTTTGTGTGCCGTGCGCCAAAAAGTGTTATTGCGGACCAGGTTGGGTTGAGCGTTTCTCTGCCCAGTTCTGCGCTCCCTCCGGCATCTTCTACTCCCTCGCGCCTGCATTGAGCCCATAGTGAGGGATCACACTCTGATCTGGCACTACGCATGGCCAGCATTGAAAGGCAGCTTGCCAGGCCTGTGACGGATAAGGCCTCTGGCAAGAAGCGGCACCTTGATCCCACGCCCTCCCTTTTTGCTGAGGAGGATGAGGGACTTGATGCTTTTGGTGGCCGTGACTCCCTAGAGGAGGGGGAGCTTTTCCAGGACTCTGACTCCTCTGGGGACCAACAGGAGAGGTACGACAGTGACCCTGGGTCTGCTTCTGAGGAGGATTCATGGCTCCCTGATGACACTGATAGACTGTTGTCTGACATTTTCAATACCCTGCACATCGCCACCCCTAAGGTGGCTAAGAGGAAACCGGGTGAGCTAAACAGCGCCTGGAGTTTCCTGAGCAGGGCCATTTCTCTGATATGGTCCTCAAGGAGTGGGAATGTCCTAACAGATTGCCCACGGTGCCCAAGGGTTTGGATAGGAGGTATCCCTTCTCTGCTGACCTGGTCAAGCGATGGTCGTGCCCCCCCCCCCCCTGAGGTGGACGCTGCCGTCCTCGGGCTGTCCAACACCTCGGTCATGCCCTCCCCTGACACTACTACACTGCGTAACAGCGCAGACCGGCGCATGGATCAGCTGGCCTGCCATGCCTTTACGTTTGTGGGGGCGGGGCTGGGTCCGGTTTATGCTGCTGCAATCACAGCCATTGCTCTTAAGAAGAAGCTCAAACGTCTCGCTGATGGCGCCATGGCTGGTAGGAGGAGGGAGGATTATAAGGCCCTCTTGCTTTGCTCTGATTTTGTTGCCTTTGTGCTTACTGCCATGGATGATGGCGTCCGGCTGGGTGGTAGGGCCTCGGCCCTCTTGGTGGCTATGCGCCGCTCTGTTTGGTTGCGTCAGTGGGCTGCTGACACTGCAGCTAAGAAGGCTCTCACTGGGCTCCCCTTTGCGAGGTTGCGGCTCTTTGGTGAGCGTCTGGATGTCCTAGCAAAGGATGGTAGGCTACCTCACCATAGGAAGCAGTCTCGGCCCTTTCGGGGCCATCCTTCTCCTCCTCTTCCTCTTCCTTTCGTGCCTGTAGGAGAGGTCGTGGCTCCCTCTTCTCGGGTAGCCTGGAGGCTTCGTGTCTCAGACCGGTGGATTCAGGAGATGGTGTCCTCCGGTTACAAGATAGTTTGCAGCCTGGCCGCCCCCCAGATTCATCAGATCCCGGATGTCCCAAAACCATCAGGGTTTGCGCCTTGCGGTCCAATGCCTCTTAGAGTCAGGCGTCGTTTGTCTAGTGCCTTACCAAGAACAGGGTCAGGGGTACTACTCCAATCTTTTTACGGTCCCCAAAAGGGACGGGTCTTTGAGGCCCATCCTGGACTTGAAGGGTCTGAACAAGTTCGTCAGGTTCAAGCACTTTCGCGTGGAAACGCTACGTTCGGTTGTCGGTACCCTCCGGCCGGGCGACTTCATGACCACTGTGGACATCAAGGATGCCTATGTTCACGTGCCAATCTTTCCAGGTCATCAGAGATTCCTGAGCTTCGCTCTGGAGGATCAGCATTACCAGTTGTCACCTCAGTGCCTCGGGTGTTCACCAAGGTGCTGGCGGGTGTGATGGCTCTGCTGCGGAACCAGGGCATTCGCATTCTTCTTTACCTGGACGACATTCTGATTGCTGCTCAGTCTCCATCAGGCCGAGAAGGATACTCAGGTGGTGACCTCCACTATTGAGTCCTTTGGTTGGGTGATCAACTATCCCAAGTCTTCACTGTCTCTGTCTTTAGTGGGGTCCTTTCTGGGCATGACTCTGGATACCTCTCAGGTCAAGGTTTTCCTGCCTCAGCAGAAAATGGAGGGCCTTCAGAAGCAGGCACGGGCCCTGCTCTTGTGTCCCCATCCCTCCATCCGGCAGGGGATGCAGTTAGTGGGCCTAATGGTGTACTGCTTCGAGGCGGTTCACTTTTCTCAGTTTCACATGAGACCTCTTCAGTTGCACCTCTTGTCAGTTTGGGATCGGGACCCTGCGTCCCTAGATCAGGAATTTGCTCTGTCCCCCCTGGCCAGACAGTTCCTCTCGTGGTGGCTGGACTCAAGGAACCTTCTGGTGGGCAGGATCTTTCTGCCTCCGTGCTGGGAGACTGTCACCACAGATGCCAGTCTGGCCGGTTGGTGGGGCTTTTAGAAGTCTCTGAAGTTCCAGAGGCAGTGGGGCCCCCAGGAGGCCCATGCTCCCATCAATGTTCTGGAACTGCGGGCGATCAGGTTGGTTCTCTCTCAACTGACTACGCACCTTCGGGGTCGGGCTGTTCAGATCTGCTCGGACAACCAGACGGTGGTTGCCTACATCAGTCATCAGGGGGGGGGATTTGGAGCAAGCTAGCCCTCAAGGAAGTGTCCCTGATATTGTCTTGGGCGGAGGAGAATGTAACAGTGCATCTCGGCGATCTACATTCCCGGGGTGGAGAACCAGGAGGCAGACTCCCTGATCAGGGGGATGTCTCGGCTGGGGGCATGGTATTTCGCTCCCTGTGTCACCGATGGGGTCAGCTGGATGTGGACCTGTTTGCGCCCCGCCACAATCACAAGCTTCCAAGGTTTGTCTCCCTGTCTCAGGATCCTCTGGCCTTCGCCACGGACACGCTTGCGATTCCTTGGACAGAGTTTCGGCTCCTTTATGCGTTCCTTCCCTTTCCTCTGCTGGGCAGGGTGCTGCGCAAGATAGCCCAGGAGGGGTACCAGCCATTCTGGTGGCCCCCTGTTGGCCAAGGAGGGTGTGGTTCGCAGACGTCGTGCAGTTGGCAGTAGATCGGTACGTCTTGCCCAAGGATCCAGATCTTCTTTCTCAGGGACAACTGCGTCATCCCAATTTACAAACGCTGGCTTTAACGGCTTGGCTGCCTAAACCTCCATCTTAATGGACAAGGGGTTGACTGCATCTGTTGTTGATACCATGATTTGGGCTCGGAAGAAGTCCTCGTCCTTTATTTACTACAGGGTCTGGCATGCTTACATTGCCTGGTGTGAGTCCAACTCTTCCTTGTCGGGTGTTTTCTATCCCTAGGATTCTGGAGTTTTTGTAACAGGGTTTGGATTCGGGCCTTCAACTTAGTACACTCAAGGGACAGGTGTCGTCTCTGGCAATTTATTTCCAAAGATCCTTTGCAAATCACCGGCTGGTTAAGGCTTTCTTCCAGGGAGTTGCTCATATCCGCCACATAAAACCTTGCTTCCGGTTTGGGACTTGAATTTGGTGTTGTCTGCTCTGCAGGGTCTTCCCTTTGAACCGTGCCGTGGGGCTGCGTTGCCCATTCTGACTCTTAAGGTAGCCTTTTTGGTGGCTATTACTTGTCAGGCCCTGAAATCCGGCTTAAGCCGAAGCACCACCTTATCCTGATGCCGCTCAAAATAAGGAGGTTTAAAGGAAAGCGACGCCAGCTCAGAAACCCTTGTCAGGCGGGTTTCTGAGCTGGCGGCGCTTTCCATTAAACCTCCTTATTTTGAGCGGCATCAGGATAAGGTGGTGTTTCGGCTTAAGCCGGATTTCTTGCCCAAGGTTGTGTCTGCTTTTCATCTCAATCAGGACATTGTCTTACCTCCTTTGTGTCCTAACCCTGCTAATTCCATTCTCTGGATGTTGTCAGGGCTCTGAAGTTTTATTGGTAGCTACTGAGTCTTTCAGGAAATCTGATGCTCTTTTTGTTTTTCCTGCTGGACCTAGGAAGGGTTTGCTAAATCTACTATCAGCAAGTGAATTTACTATCTACTATCTAAATCTACTATCAGCAAGTGGATTTGCCAGGCGGTGGTACAAGCCTATTCTGCTAAAGGGAAGGTTCCTCCTTTTCGGATTACTGCTCATTCCACTCGTGCGGTTGGTGCCTCTTGGGCTTTTCAGCACCAAGCTTCTGTTGAACAGGTTTGTAAGGCCGCTACTTGGTCTTCTGTTCATACCTTTTCCAAGTTTTACAAGGTTGACGTTAAGGCCTCAGCTGATGCTCCCTTTGGTCTCAAGGTACTTCAGGCGGTGGTGGTTTGAACTGCCTGCTGCTACTTTTTGGGGATCCCACCCTACCTTACGGACACTGCTGTTGGATGTCCCAGACTTCTTGAAGCAGGCCGTGCCATGCAATAGGAAAAATACAATTCTGGGAGTACTCACCTGTAGAATTGTTTTTACTATGCATAGCATGGCCTGCTTCACCCCACCCTTGTTATCGTTATTCTTGGTTGCCTCTTTATGGTGATTGTTCCAAGTTAGTTGAGGTTTTTTACATTTTTTACCTTTGTCTCCCGGCTTCTTGTATAACTGCTTGTCAGCACTGGAGAGATCTATTGGGGATCCTGTTTTTATAGGGTACCGGGAGGAGCCACAACTCTTCTGCAGTACACTGCGCCACCTTGTGGCGGAATATCCCATACGTAAGGACTTCTTGAAGCAGGCCGTGCCATGCATAGTAAAAACAATTCTACAGGTGAGTACTCACAGAATTGTATTTTCTATCTTGAAGAAATAACGCCACTGGTAAATCTTAACGGGGATCGTTTTTCTGTCCTGTAGGGGATTTTCTAATTGTTGATCCTATTGCTGAAGGAGAAAAGGTGAAAGCAGAGATAGCGTTTATCATCTATAAGGATCATCAGCGTCTACTTCAAAAAGAAGGGCTCTGGTATGTGCTTTCTAATAGGACCCTGCACCACTGCGTTTAATTTAAATAGGTGCTGGAAAGGGCAAAAGACACCTTTTAATAAAGGATGTTACAATGAATACAATAACTCTATGGCCTCAATTCAATAAAGATAGAAAAAAAAATGCTCATGTTGGTAAAAAATTCAATTCATGAAAAAAAAGCATGAGAATGTCAGTTACTGAATCACTAAATAGACAATGAAAGTCAATGGCAGCTTTTACTACAGTGTAACCAGTTCTCTACTTTTCTTAGGAGTAAAAAAGGGCCATTGACTTTCATTGTTTTCTTAGCTGGTGATTCAGTAACCGTGAGATTCTCAGGCTTTTTTCTCATGAATTGAATCTTTTACTACCATGAGGATTTTTTCTACCTTTATTGAATCAAGGCCTATGTGTGGGTTACCAAATAAATCCACCACAAGTTTTTGCCCAAAGGAATATGCCACACACAATAAGTATATTAAAATTATTTTATTTAGATTAAGCACAAGCTATACACTACAAACATAGATCACAAACATTTAAAATCAAATAAAAGCCCATTTTTGCTTGGGGCGGCCGGATCTCTAATGCTATGATCCCTTCAGGAATAGTAAGAATGTTCCCTGTTTTCTAAAGGATTTTTATCTGTGCAAATATATGGTTTTAAAGCAATTTGTATATGCCATTCAGTGCTTAATTAACATTAACAAGTGACGGTGCTATTAAAGAAAACATTAAAAGTGCCAAGTGCTAATATAAAGTGACCTGTGCTATTAACTTATATATCTTATAAAATAGTGCATACAATTGATAGTGCCATAATAATGAGGGAACTAAGGTTATAAGTACATCACCCGATAATGGCCAGAGCCGTCCTTCAACATATACGCCCACGTAAAACCATGCAAAAACTTGTGTTGGGTTTATCTGGTAACCCACACATTATTATTTTTTTAATTTATATTTGTTGTTAAAAGTTACTAAAGGCAAGCGCCCAAACGTTGTCCCATTGTCTCGGGCTACACGTTGCACTGCCCCAAACTTCAATCAATTTCCAAAAAGACCCTGTAGCTCCTAAGTTATCTGTAAAAGTATTAGAGCATTGGCGATGCAGAGAAAACATGAGGAGAAACAGTGGGGGTGGCCACAGTGATGTGATGTGATGTAAGCACACTGTGTGCTTTACATATATCCTAGTAAAATAATAAGTGCATTGTTGTGCCTCTAGTTATTACTGCCAGCACATAGTGTGACCGGAAACTGCAAAGCTAAGAGCATCACCAGCCTGCCAGCACAAAGTGTGGCTGGAAAGGGGGGGTGAGAGATGCTGCAGGCTAAGAGCATCTCCAGCCTGCCAGCACATAGCGTGACCAGAAAAAGGGTGTGAGAGAGGCAGCCAATCAGGACGTCTGGGCAGGGAGTGGGGGGTGTTTCCGTCCTTGGTCCACCGAAGGTTGGTTGAAGGACCCGTTCAGCAGGTTGCGTATTGAAAGCTGAATGCGTGATTTGGCCAGATGTATTTTCACTATATCCAGTCCAGGTCGTCCCAGAAGTGATGACAATTGGGTAATCCACCGCTAGGTGGCGTTCGACTGCAAGATCAAAAGCTGTCGCTCCTTACGGCCCCCTATAAAAGCAGGTGTGTCTCTATCATTTCCCAGTTTTCATCTTGCAGTCTGCTGCTAAGGATTGTTTTGGATGCTCTCTCCTCAATACTGCAGCTGAGCGGGGTCTCCTAGCCTGTCGGTCGCTGCATCCTTATTCCCACTGTTCCCGTGGACCCAATTCTGCCTCCCAACCTGTCCCCGCTGGTGGTCTGTGAGTCCTTACATTTTTCTCTCCTTCCTTGCATGTGCTGTGGGATAGTTCATAGTTTCTTGTTTGTGTCTTCCAAACGGGGCCCACTTTTGCTGATCAGAATTGTGGTTCCTCCCGGTCTCCAACCACCCCCCCTCTCCTCATCCTCTATTTTAAGAGGGATTACTAAGAGGGACTAAATTGGGGATCATCTGGGTTTGGGCCGTCACTGCCTTGTAACCCGGTTTATTTTTGCTATAATCACCATAATGGAGGCTTCTGGGGATAGCGAGCTAGGGGCCCCTTCAGGGCGGGTTAAGCTCTCTCATGTGTGGTATCTGCCCTCTGAGCGGACTCTGCGCAGTTTGTGTCCCTTGCGCTAAGAGCGTTCTTTTGAAATAGGATTGGGGCGGGCGTCTCTGCCTCCAGCCCTATTCTACCTGCAGCCTGGCCTACACCCCCGCGCCTCCATTTAGCTCCCAGTGAGGGGGTCTCAAACGATTTGGCGCTCCGGGTGGCCAGCCTGGAGAGACAGTTATCTTGCTCGGCTGCCGGCAAGGCCACAAGTAAGGAGCGGCATATTGAGCCGGGTTATTCGCTTTTTGATGATGATGATTACTGTGTTTGGTGTCTGGACTCCATGGAGGAGGGTGGGTTGTTTCAGGACTCTGCCTCCTCAGGGGAGCGACCGGGTGGCTATGACAGCGACCCTGTGTCTTCCTCGGATGAGGATATGGGGCTCCCTGATGACACGGAGAGGTTGCTATCTTCTGTGTTTGCACATTGTACCTCCGAAGGCGGCCAAAAATAAGCAGGGGGATTTATTCCGGCCTGAGAGACAGCGACTTGTCTTTCCTGAACAGGGCCATTTTTCCAAAATGGTTTTTAAGGAATGGGAAAGGCCTAATAAATTGCCTTCGGTGCCTAAGGGTCTGGACAGATGGTATCCTTTCTCTGAGGAGTTGGTTTGCCTCTGGTCCCGTCCCCCAGAGGTGGATGCCCCTGTGCTGGGGCTATCCAATACCACGGTTATGCCGTCACCCGATACGGCTTCCTTGCGCGACCTTGCTGACTAGTGCATGGATCAGCTGGCTTGTCACGCCTTCACCTTTGTGGGTGCTGGCCTTCGTCCTGTCTGCGCCACGGCCATTGTCTCCTTAGCTATCAGAAAGAAGGTGAGACTTCTTGTTGTTCTTGCCAGATTTCACAAGTGGGCGGAGGAGTATAAGGACCTTCTAGCCTGCGTGGACTTTATTGCATTTGTAGTCTCGGCTACGGATGATAGCGTCCGACTTGGTGGCAGGGCTTCGGCCCTGCTGATTGCACTTCGTCGCTCTATCTGGCTGCGGCAGTGGTCAGCCGACACTGCTGCCAAGAAATCACTCACTAGTATCCTCTTCTTGGGGCTTCGGTTATTCGGGGAGGGGACCTCCTGACTAAGGATGGGAGACTCCTCAGCGACGGAAGCCTGCGCGGCCCTTTCGGTTTGTCTGCCGCTATTGCTCTTTTTGAGAAGGAAGAGGCTCTTTCTTTTCAGGTGGCTGCAGAGATTCCTGGGGACGAGGTAGGTCTTGCCGCCGACCCAATTCCTCCTGGGGAACTAAGTCCAAGCCCCCTGCCAAATCCTCTCAGGCATGAGGGGGCGCCCTCACCCATTCGGGTGGGGGGGGGACGGCTTCTGCTATTTGCTCACGTCTCAGATCGGTGGATTCAGGAGGTGGTGTCCTCCGGTTACAAAATAGAGCTGGCAGATTGGCCACCCCCAAGATTTCTTCAGTCACGAATATCCCAGAATCCATTGACGGCGCAGGCCTAAGCATGGCTGTTCAACGCCTTCTGCTGTCCAGGGTGATTTGTCCTGTGCCTCACCAGGAATGAGGTTGAGGGTTCTATTCCTATCTGTTTACGGTGCCCAAGAAGGACGGTACGCTGAGGCCTATCCTGGACCTGAAGGGTCTCAACAAGTTTGTCAGATTCAGGCATTTTCGCATGGAGTCTTTATGGTCCGCGGTGAGCTTGCTTCCGCCCGGCGACTTCATGACCACGGTGGACATCAGGGATGCTTACCTGCACATCCCGATTTTTCAGGAACATCAGAAGTTCCTGAGGTTTGCGCTGAAGGATAAGCATTACCAGTTTGTGGTGCTGCCGTTCAGGATATTTTCAGCCCCCCGGGTGTTCACCAAGGTGCTGGCGGGCGTTATGGCCCTCCTGAGGAACCAGGGCATTCGTGTTCTTCCTTATCTGGACGACCTGCTGATTGCGGCTCAATCTCTTCAGCAGGCCGAGAGCGATACCTGGACGGTGTTGTCCACTCTCGAGGATTTCGGATGGGTGATCAATTATCCCAAGTCTTCCATCACTCCCTCAATGGTGAGGTCATTCCTGGGCATGACGTTGGACACCTCTCGGGTCAAGATATTCCTCCCCCAGCAGAAGGTGGAGGTTCTCCAGTTGCAGAAGTGGGCCTTACTGTCTTGCCAGTGGCCACCGATCCGTCTGGTGATGAAGCTGGTGGGCCTCATGGTGTCATGCTTCAAAGCAGTGCTCTTCGCTCAGATTCACATCTCTTCAATTGAATCTTTTGACCAGTTTGGACCAGACACAGGAGTCCCTGGAGCAGGAATTCTCACGGTCTCCTCTGGCCAGGCAGTCCCTCTCATGGTGGTTGGACTCCAGAAATCGTTTAGTGGGCAGGTCCTTTCTGACTCCTTGTTGGGAGATTGTCACCACAGACGCCAGTCTGACCGGCTGGGGAGGTTTTTGGCAATCACTAAAGTTCCAGGGCCAGTGGGGTCTGCAAGAGGCCCACTTGCCCATCAATCTCCTGAAGCTGAGAGCGATCCGTTTGGTCCTGTTTCATTTGACTCCCCATCTACGGGGTCGTGCGGTCCAAGTCCACTCAGACAATCAGACGGCTGTCGCCTACATCAATCACCAGGGCGGGACTCGGAGCAAGCGAGCCCTCAAGGAGGTGACCCAGATCCTGACTTGGGCGGAGGAGAATGTTCCCTGCATCTTGGCGGTTTACATCCCCGGGGTGGAGAACCAGGAGGCAGACTCCCTGAGCAGGGGGGCCTCTCATCTGGGGGAATGGTCTCTCAGCAACAAGATCTTTTACGCTCTGTGTCACCTCTGGGGTTAGCCGGATGTGGACCTTTTCGCGTCCAGGCACAATCGCAAGCTTCCGAGGTTCGTCTCCCTGTCGAGGGATGCGCTGGCCTTCGCCACGGACGCTCTGGCAATTCCTTGGACGGAGTTCAGGCTCCTTTACGCATTTCCTCAGTTTTTACTCCTGGGTTGAGTGCTGCACAAGATGGCCCAGGAGGGGGTTCCAACCATCTTGGTGGCTCCTCGCTGGCCAAGAAGGAGTTGGTTTGCGGACATAGTTAAGTTGTCAGTGGATCGCTACATCATGCCCGACGATCCAGGGCTTCTCACTCAGGGGTTGCTGCTCCACCCCAATTTACAAACGCTGGCTTTGACGGCTTGGCTGCTGAAACATCCATCTTGATGGATGTTTCAGCAGCCAAGCCGTCAAAGCCAGCGTTTGTAAATTAATGGAGAAGGGGCTGTCTGCCACGGTCGTGTGTACCATGATTCAGGCTCGGAAGAAGTCCTCTTCCATGATATATTACAGATTTTGATATGCCTACATTGCCTGGTGTAAGTCCAAGAGTCTCCCTTGTCGCACATTCTCTCTTTCAAGGATTTTGGCTTTTCTACAACATGGCTTGGACTCTGGTCTCCAGCTGAGTACCCTCAAGGGCCAGGCTTCGGCCCTGGCCATTTTTTTTCCAAAGATATTTCGCCAGTCAGACTTGTCAAGACTTTTTTCCAAGGAGTTACTCATGTACGTCCACCACGTAAGCCTGTTTTACCGGTGTGGGATTTGAACTTGGTGCTTTCTGCTCTCCAGGGTCCTCCCTTTGAGCCCTTGTGCGATGCTGCTCTATCCATTTTGACTCTAAAAGTGGTCTTTTTGGTAACCATCACTTCGGTGCGTCGTGTTTAAGAGCTAGCTGTGCTTTTGTATGAAGCCTCCTTACTTTGAGCGGCATCAGGATAAGGTGGTATTTCGCCTTAAACCGGATTTTTTACCTAAGGTTGTTTCTTCTTTTCACCTTAATGAGGACATTGTTTTGCCTTCCTTGTGTCCCGCACCGTCTAATTCTTAAAGGACCCTCCATGCCTTGGATGTGGTCAGAGCCATTAAGTACTACCTGGTTGCAACGAAATCCTTCAGGAAGTCTGATTCTCTCTTTGTCCTCTCTGACGGACCTAGGAAGGGTCTGCCTCCGGCCAAATCCACTCTCAGTAAGTGGCACCAGGCCTCTGTTGAACAGGTTTGTAAGGCCGCTACTTGGTCTTCTGTTAGTACCTTTACGAAGTTTTACAAGGTTGATGTTAGGGCCTCAGCTGATGCTGTTTTTGGCCATAAGGGGCTTCAGGCGGTAGTATCATGAACTACATGCTGTTGCTCACTGGGGATCCCACCCTATTTTGGACACTGCTTTTGGATGTCCCACATGTCAGAAATGGAGCGACCTGAGCAGGACACTGGGAAAAATACAATTCTGTGAGTACTTACCTGTAGAATTTTTTGACTGTGTCCTGTTCAGGTCGCTCCACCCCACCCTTGTTCTTGTTATCTCCTTTTGCCTGTTATGGTGATTACTGTTGTATATGGAACTTTTCCTTTGGTTTTCTTTTTGAGAGAGTACATGTTGAAGCTGTGTGAAGTAACATGGTTTCTTGGTCTCACGGCATGTCTCTATTTATTTACTGCTTTTCAACCACAGGGGATTTGCCTTATATGGAGCCGGGAGGAGCTACGGTTTTCATCTTGCAGTCACTGTGCCACCTAGTTGCGGATTACCCACATGTCAGAAATGGAACAACCTGAACAAGACACAGTCAAAAACAATTCTACAGGTGAGTACTTACAGAATTGTATTTTTGGAGCATAATCGGGTGGTGTATCTGCCCCTAGCCCGTTATTGCCTGCGGCCTCTCCAGAACCCCCACGGTTGCACTCAGCCCCCGGCAAGAGGGGGAAGCTAGCAGGGGGTCCCAAGCTGATGTGGCTTATCGGGTGGCCAGCCTTGAGAGACAGATCTCTCGCACGGCTCCTAAGAAGGCCACGGGTAAGAGACGGCATATTTAGCCGGTTTTCTTCTGATAATGATGGCGGTGATTATGTTCTTTTTTGGAGGCCCCGGCTCCGTGGAGGAGGGCGAGTTGCATGTGGATTCCGTCTCCATGGTGGATTATTCTGTTGGCTATGACAGCGGACCCGGTTCTTCCTCGGACGAGGGTACATGGCTCCCTGATGACACAGAAGTTGCTGGCTGCAGTCTTGGACATTGTCCCTCCTAGAGTGGCTACGTGGAAGCAGGGTGATCTGTTTCGGCCTGAGAGACAGAGACGAGTCTTCCTGAGCAGGCCCATTTTTCTAACAGGATTTTCAAGAAATGGGGAAGGCCTAACAAGTTGCCGTTGGTGCCCAAGGGCCTGGACAGGCGGTATCCCTTTCCCGAGGAGTTGGTCCGGCTATGGTCCCATCCTCCCGAGGTGGATACCCCCGTGTTGGGTCTATCCAACGCTACGCTCATGCCTTCACCCGATACTGGTTCCCTACGCTATCCAGCTGACAAATGCATGGATCAGCTGGTCTGTCATGCCTTCACCTTTGCCGGTGCTTGGTTTCGCCCTGTGTGTGCCGCGGCTATTCTCTCCCTGGCCGTCAGGAAGAAGGTGAGACGTCTCGCAAGCGGGCAGAGGAGTACAAGGACCTCAAGGCTTGTGTGGATTTTATTGCCTTCGTGTTGTCTGCCATGGATGATGGTGTCCGGCTCGGTGCCAGGGTCTCTGCTCTGCTTGTCGCGCTCTGCCGCTCGCTCACTAGTATCCCCTATGTGGGCCACAGATTGTTCGGGGAGCGTCTGGACCTCTTGTTCAAGGACGGGAAACTCCCTCAGCGACGGAAGCCTATGCGGCCCTTTCGGGGCTCGTCCGCCTATCGCTCCTTTGGAGAAGGAAGAGGTTCTTCATTTTCAGGTACTCGACAAAATGCCTGGGGACAAGGTAGATCCCGCGGCCGACCCAACCCCTCCATGGGGTTCCAAGTCCAGGCCCCCTGCCCAGCTGTGAGCTCGCTTCGACCCAGCGATTTCTTGACCACGGACATCAAGGATACTTATCTGCACTTCCCGATATTCCAGGGGCACTAGAAGTTCCTGAGGTTTGCGTTGGAGGATCAGCATTACCAGCTTGTGGTGCTGCCTTTTGGGATATCCTCAGCCCCCCGTGTGTTCACCAAGGTGCTGCCAGGCATCATGGCTATCCTGAGGAGCCAGGGCATTCGCGTGCTGCCTTATCTGGACGATTTACTGATTGCGGCTCAGTCCCTTCAGCAGGCCGTGAGCGACACCCGGACGGTGTTGTCCACTCTCGAGGACTTCGGATGGGTAATCAATTACCGAGAAGTCTTCCATTACTCCCTCAATGGTGAGTCCTTTCTGGTCAAGGGCACCCCAATTTAGACGCTGGCATTGATGGCCTGGCTATTGAAACCTCAATCCTGACGGAGAAGGGGCTGTCTGCCGCGGTTGTTCAGACAATGATTCAGGCGCGGAAGAAGTTTGGCATGCCTACAATGCTTGGTGTGAGTCCAAGAGTTCCCTTGTCGCACATTCTCTATCGGTAAATCAGTAAATAGGATTTTGGAGTTTTTTGCAACACGGCTTAGACTTGGGTCTCCAGCTGAGCACCCTCAAGGGTCGGGTCTCGGCCTTGGCCATCTTTTTCCAAAGATCCTTTGCCGGTCATAGACTGATTAAGATCTTTTTCCACGGAGTTACCCTTGTACGTCCACCGCCTAAGCCTGTATTACCGGTGTGGGACTTGAATTTGGTGCCTTCTGCTCTACAGGGTCCTTCCTTTGAGCTTTTGTGCGATGCTGCATTGTCTATTTTGACTCTAAGGGCTCAATTCAACAAAGGTCGAAAATGGATTTTTCGTGTGTTTTGTGCTTAAAAAGTTGCGATTTTGCTATATTTTTTTTTTTTACGAGTGATTCAGCTACCTGGAACCATTGTTAAACACGAGTCACTTGAATTAAATTCGAGTGCGATTGTAAAAGTGCGAATTAAATTAGTGGATCGAAAAATTTACTACTGCATTTTACAATTCGAAAATTTTACTACTGATTCAGGTGGACTTGATGAGCCACACACATGATATAAATTGAGTGTTTCACACTAGTTTTTTGATGCAGCTTTCAGCAGGAGAAAACTCATTTTGCTCTCTCACAATGGAGCCCTTCTACTTTCTTTGCAATGGTAGTAAACTCTAATGGTGGTAAAAAATTCAATTCATAAGAAAAAAGCCTGAGAATTCCACTGTTTGTGAATCACTAGTTAGGAAGACAATGAAAGTCAATGGCACTTTTTTACTCCTGAAAAAAATACTGAATTTACCCTTTTTTACTAGTAGTAAAAAGTTCCATTGACTTTCAGTGTCTTCCTATCTGGTGATTTGGTAATCAGGCTTTTTTCTCATGAATTAACATTTTTACTACCATGAGAATTTTTTTCAATGATTTGTGAATCGAGGCCATTGACTTCGAACATACTGCAGATGATGTGGCGCAGAGAAGGTGCACACTACCCATTCCCATATTTTCGGACACGTTTGGTAGTTGATCAGCTGCCATATCAAGCACTTTTCCAGCTTATTAGGCTAAATCGTGCAGCTTTGGAATCCATATTTGCCACCATTAACTGGTAGAAGACCTTTGGTCGACCTTTGGGTTTTTACGTTGCGGTGCACCAAAACCCAGAATAGTCAAAATCCTGGCTTTTGGTCCATGTTATAGTGTATGCAAAAGAATGGCATACCATGAGGTTAAAGCTAGCAAAAAGCTGCTCCCTGCACCCAGGGACACTTGGTGCTTTGTGAGCAAGCTTTGTATAGAAAACAATGGCCACATTTCTGCATTAAAGAAAACCTTTTTAATCCAGGTCCCTGGCAATCCAAACAACCCCCCCCCAAAAAAAAAACTACATATATGCCTCTTACAAATATTACTGTTTAATTAGTACTTCCACTACAGCATACCTTGCCTCTTTATTACATGTATCCACATAGTTAGCCATGTACATACAGCTACAAAGGTAACTTAAAAAGTTGAAGAAAAAAATTATGCATTTACATTTACCCATTAAAAAGCCTTACAACACCATGCAACAGTCAGAAAACAATACTAAACAATAGTACATTTTCCAATAATTTTCGCTTGCGACAGCCTTTTTACGAGAATTTTGAAAATTTTACGAGTGATTAGAAAATTTTACGATTGCATTTTCGAGTGCAAGTATTTAATTCAACCCCTTTTTTGAATCACTCGAAAAAGTTAAAACTTTTTGCATGCGATCTGATTTTTCGAGTGACACGAATTTATTTCTACCTTTGTTGAATCGAGCCCTAAAAGTGGTATATTTGGTAGCTATCCCCTCGGTGCCTCTCGTGTCAGAGCTGGCTGCGTTTTTGTATGAAGCCTCCTTACTTTGAGCTGCATAAGGATATGGTAGTTTTTTGCTTTAAACCTGATTTTTTTTTTTTTTTTTTTTTTTTTTTTTTTGCCTAAGGTCGTTTCTCCCTTTCATTTTAATGAGAAAGTGGTCTTGCCCTCCTTGTGTCCCGCACCGACCAATTCTAAGGAAAGGATCCTCCGTGCCTTGAATGTGGTCAGAGCCTTTAGGTATTAGCTGGTTGCGACTGAATCCTTCAGGAAATCGGATTTGCTCTTTGTCCTAACAGAGGGTTCTAGGAAAGGTTTGCCACCTACCAGGTCCACGCTCTCAGTAAGTGGATCAGACAGGCGGTGGTGCAAGCATATCTTACCAAGGGGAAGGAACCCCCTTTTCGTATTACAGCTCATTCTACTAGAGCTATTAGTGCTTCCTGGGCTTTTCAGCACCAGGCATGTGTTGAACAAGTTTGTAGGGCCGCCACTTGGTCTTCTGTTCATACCTTTACCAAGTTTTTACAAGGTTGATGTTAGGACCTCAGCTGATGCTGTCTTTGGCCGAAAGGTGCTTCAGGTGGTAGTGAGATGAACTACATGCTGTTCCGCACTGGGGATCCCACCCTAATGGACACTGCTTTTGGATGTCCCAATTGTCATCACTTCTGGGACGACCTGGACTGGATATAGTGAAAAATACAATTCTGTGAAACTCACCTGTAGAATTGTTTTTGAATATATCCAGTCTAGGTCGTCTCACCCCGCCCTTCTTTCATTATCTCTGTTTGCCTGTTATGGTGATTACCATTTTTATATTGGACCGTTGTCCTTAAGTTTTTTTTGTTGGAGAGAGTACATGCTGAAGCTATCTGACATAACATGGGTTTCTTGGCCTCGTGGCCTGTCTCTTTTCTTACTGCTGTTTAACCACTGGGAAATGATAGAGACACCTGCTTTTATAGGGGGCCGGGAGGAGCAACCGCTTTTGATCTTGCAGTCGAGCACCACTTAGCGGTGGATTACCCAATTGTCATCACTTCTGGGACGACCTGGACTGGATTTATTCAAAAACAATTCTACAGGTGAGTTTCACAGAATTGTATTTTCACAAGTTGAGTGGGTTTTGGTCCACTTTAACGAAACGGAGAGGTGTGAACAGAGCAACTACATCGGGTCCTTTCAAGAGAAAATGTCCTTATTCTTCTCACTAGAATAGGTGCTTTCGGTGGAAAAGCGTTTTTTAGATCCCCCACCCAGACTTGGTCATCCCTCTGCTGGTGCCTGTAGTCTGCCGTCATAGAGAAGGGGTCATTCCTTCCAGTCACAAGAAAAAGATTTTTAAAATGGACCAAAATGTCCTTTCCCCACTGTGTGAAACCCCCCCTCCCCCCAGATCGCCACAGCCAAATAGCCTCTTCCCTGTCCCACGGCGCATCTAAGATCAGTGGCTCTGACGGCCGCATCCTCTGCTCTCATCTAGCAGTGTGCGTGCCCGCGTCAGGTATTTGTGAATGGCTGGTGCAGGGACGCTCCCTGGCAGAGGATGCAGCCGTCAAAGGCGCTGCTCTTAGATGCGCCGTGGTACCAGGGAAAGGTGAGTGGGCTGCGGCATCCTTGGGGGTTTTATACAGGGAAAGGACCAAAACCCAGGATAGTCAAAAATATTGACTATCCTTGGTTTTGGTCCACTTTAATGCTCTACCGCTGAGAAGCTGGGCGCTCGACCCTGGGTCTGGGTCTCAAACCCGATTAAAATCTTGAAAAAGTGGTTGGTCTGCACACGCATATTAAAATGTCCATTTATTAGTTAGATTAAAAACCTCCTGTTGGCGAACCACGGGTCACGTGATCCAAATATCAATCAGGGACCTCCGATCATGCAGCCCGCCTTCCCAAAACCCTGTCTGTTTGCCCGCCTAGCAGGACTACCAGGCCCAAAGCCTGGGGACACACAGATTCTTGGCTAAGGCAAATAGATTGCTCAAGTTTAAATAAGGGTTTTCACTAGGCAGTCATAACAAACATTTGGCTTTAATGGCTATGAGCGCACACTAGGCAGTGATAACAAACATTTGGTTATGGTGGAATATGAATGAATGCTGTACTGAGAAGTGGGTTACAGTGAGTTGCACAGAGATATAATAGTCAGTTACCTTAAACCGGAACACCACCCGTTAAAGTGGACCAACACCCAGGATTTTGACTATCCTGGGTCTTGGTCCACTTCGGTGGGGCACCCCCGATCGGGGTGCCCCGCTGTGTGAAACCCCCCCGAACCCCCCGAACTCACCTCTGTCAGCGGCGACGGACAAGCCGCGGACAAGCGGCTCCTCCGCCGCCGCCTCCCGCGCGTCCCTGTTGACGCGCGCGTGCCCGCGCCGGCCATTCACAGACGGCCGGCGCGGGCGCGCGCACGACTAGAGGGGCGCGAGGGAGGCGGCGGCGGCCGGCCGCCGCCGAAACTAAGGTAAGGAGTTTAGGGGGTTTGGGGGGGTTTCACCCCGCGGGACATCCCGATCTCGGATGTCCCGCGGGGAGGGAGGTGATCAGCCCAGGAATCTTATAGATTCCCGGGCCGATCACGGGTGGGTGTTGGTCCACTTTAATGTAATAACGGGTGTTGGTCCGGCTCTTTGTCGCTAGAAAGAAGCTCGAGGGGGCATCCAGAACGCTGGAGCCCCCCCCCCGCACCTAAATGCACAGGACACGTAGAATACTCTCCTTTCTAACGAGCCAGCGCCAGGAGTCCCGCGATTAGCCGCCGGCCGGTCACATGGGCGGGTTCTGCCGGCGGGCGGAACAGAAAACGTGACTACAGCCCACATGACCGCCCGGCAGGCAAACACGAGCGCTGGCTCGTAAGGAAGGTGAGCATACTACGTGTCCTGTGCATTTAGGTGCAAGGGGGCTCCAGCGTTCTGGATGCCCCCTCGAGCTTCCTTCTAGCGACAAAGAGCCGGACCAACACCCGTTTAATGTTATAACGGGTGGTGTTCCGGTTTAAGAAACAGTTGTAGAGTGGTGATAAAGAGCTCCCACAGAATGAAGGTGAGTGGCAAGTCTATTGATGGGCACCTCAGCACATTGACGCATGACCTCCCCCAGAAGTGACCCTGTTCTCGTCTCCTTGGCCTACATTTAAGCACGGTCCCTGCCCCTCCACCCCCCTCCTCCCAGACATAGGTTCTTTTGATACCCCCATATGCTGTCACACCTCCCCAGCAGAGAAGGATCCAGACTCCTCTGTGTCTCCCCAAGGTGTTGGTCGAGCCACAGGGGGGGCTTTCATCCTCATTCTGCCTTTTCTGAGTGTCGGAACCTCACGCCCATATATGGACCTCCTCTTCCTACTAGCCTTGTAAGGGAGACCTCTGCTAAGAACAGAGATGACGGGCATCAGCGATAAAATGAAATGTAATATTTGCCCTATTCCTCACACCTCTCCAAAGTCAATAAATCGGCAAACCTCTAATATCGGTGAATGACCGTAGTCCTGGCGAAAGTAAGTTGTTGGGAGGGGCCAGTAACTCGTTTCGGACTATATCCAGTCCTTAGTCATAGTTCGTTATTCCTTCCAGTACCCGGTTTCATAACCAGGTAAGTAAAGCAAGTCGGCAAGTGTTAAATCAAGCGAGGGAAATGTAACCTGTAGAGGAAAGGTCCCAAATTGTCCAGATGTCTCACAACTTTGGCAACGTTGGTTATTGTTGCTGTAGATGAAACTGCTATAAAGTTTTTTTTCTCTCTCTCTCTCTTAGGCCGCCATCATTTAACAAAGAGGCGAGTGAAACTAAAACTGGGTAAGAATGGAACAAATAAAGATTATGGTTTTGGAGTCTTATGCCATTACTTCATAATCATGTTTTCCCATTGCCGTACAAACATTTAGGAGCTGGGTTGTTTGTCAAGCCTCAGAGGAAAATCTTGACTTAGACCATTGACCCTTTTTTTGAAATTGGGATGGAATGGATGTGGTGTGTGTGCGCCTTTGGACCAGGGAAAGGTTGTTGGCCGCTCCCTGGGGGGCTTCACACAGCGAGTTGAGATGCCCCCAGGGAAAGCAAGCAGCCATCCCTGGAATCAGATTCCAGGCTGGCCGCTGCTGGGATTTGTGGGGGCTTCACACAGTGTGGCATACCAATTCATGATGCCCCCAGGGAAAGCCTGCAGCCGTCCCTGGAATCAGATTCCAGGCTGGCTGCTGCTGGGATTTGTGGGCGACTTCAGTGTGGCATCCCAATTCGTGATGCCCCCAGGGAAAGTCAGCAGCTGTCCCTGGAATCAGATTCCAGGCTGGCAGCTGCTGGGATTTGTGGGGGCTTCACAAAGTGCGGCATCCCAATTTGCGATGCCCCCAGGGAAAGCCAGCAGCCGTCCCTGGAATCCGATTCCAGGCTGGCCGCTGCTGGGATTTGTGGGGGCTTCACACAGTGTGGCATTCCAATTCGCGATGCCCTCAGGGAAAGCCAGCAGCCGTCCCTGGAATCGGATCCCAGGCCGACCGCTGCTGGGATTTGTTCTAAGAGGAACTATAGGCAATTCGCCACTTCCTCTTTCATGGCATATGGCACAAAAAGGCAGTTAATCACGTGACAAATCTGAATTTCCTAGTGGGCTTTCACATTCAAACTGAATGCTTTACATTGGTCATTGGTGATTACCTGCCATTCTGTGCCATAAACCGTGAATGAGGAAGTGGTGACTTGCCTGTAGTTCCTCCTTAAACAGTGTGTGATGGTTTGGTCCCTAAACTGAGCCTTTGGCCCCAAGGCAACCAAGCTTAAACCGGACCAACACCCGTTTTTACTTTTAACGGGTGTTGTTTCCTCTGTGGGTTTTGAGCCACTTTAAAGTGGACCAAAGCCCAGGGTTTGGTCTTTGCCCCTGGGGCATCCCTGATTGAGGATGCGTGAAACCCCCTTAGGTTGCCCAAACTAACACCTTTTCTCCTCCATCTATTCCAGGCCGTCCAGAAGTACTTAGCTGAGTTCGCCCCTAGGGGTTGCTGACTGCAAGTTCTAAAGATGTAGCTCCTCCCGGCCCTCTATAAAGGCAGCTTCCCTTCAATCCAGCCCCAGTTCTTTATCTTGCAGTTGACTGCATAAGATCGCTTTCACTCTCTCTGACTTTGGCAGCAGAGCGGGGCCACCTAGCCTGTCGGCCGCTGCAGGACCCTATTTCCTCTTATCTCTTCTGACCCATCCTTGGCTGATAAAGGGGATCCGTGTACGGTATGGTGAAACGTCGGGGGCTGGGGCGTTCTGGCAGAGCACATGGCTATGGGGAACCACAGATATATGTACTTCATGTATGCCCTCCCTTCTCCCACATGCTTTATTAGTTATTTTATGTGTATGTTGTGCTTGGTGCTACTTATGGGGAGCGGTGGAGAGCTCCGTCGCTATAGTGCCTACAGCGAGGAGCAGTCCGATGCCGCTCCATCCCTTACCTCCCTCGCTCCCTCACCTGGTCTTGGTCCGGGGCGGTGCCGCATGCTGGTTGCGGGCTCTCGCGCCCTGCTGGCTCCTCGCGGGGGTGAGGTGGGGCGCCGCCATGTCAGGTGGTGCTCGTGGCGCCACGACTAGGCCCGATGTGATGCATCGGGGGGGCGGAGTCACAGGCGGTGGCGTGTAGGCTGACTGTCGCGCCTGTGACGCTCCCCCGGCGGACCTTCTAGAAGCGCTGTTTGTGCTCGGCGCGCTGCAGACCTTGCGGGCGCGATTGGTCCTTGGCTGTGATCGGGGAGACGGCACCTCTTGTTTTTCCTGGCGTTGTGTGAGCGGCGCGGTCGTGAGTCCCTCTTGTGGTTGTCCTGTTTTAAGGGGATAAAGAGGGATAGACTCCATAATAGAGGCATCAGGGGATAGTGAGCCGGGCACCCCACTTGGGCAGGACAGGCTCTGCCCTTTTGCAGAATCCCCTGGGCGGGTTCAGCACAATTTGTTCCAATTGCGCCAGAGGCATTGTTTTGCACCATGAGCGGGCGGTCGCTCCTGACCCTAGCCCTGCGTTACCACCAGCTTCTCCGGATCCTCCGCTGCTGCAGTTAGCCCCTAGTGAAGGGGGAGCCAGCAATGGGTCACATGCTGATTTTGCGCACATGCTGGCTAGCCTCGAGAAACGGATCTCGTTGGCAGCCCCTAAAAAGGCCTCGAGTAAAAAGCGGCATTTGGAGCCGGTCTACTCGGATGATGATTTTTATGATTCCTTGGGATCTGTGGAGGAAGGTGAGTCGCCAGATGACCCACTCTCAGTCGGTGAGTTGCTCTCCGCCGGAGACGATAGCATCTCTGGTTCCTCTTCGGATGAGGATTCCTTTCTTCCAGATGATACGGAAAGTTTACTTTCTGCCGTTTTTGATACCTTACACATTGTTCCTCCCAGAACGGCTAAGAGGAAAAAGGGTGATTTATTTCGGCCTAAAAGACCACGGCGGGTTTTTCCCGAGCAGCCGCATTTTTCTAACATGATTCTAAAGGAATGGGAAAGGCCCAACAAGCTACCGTCTGTTCCTAAGGGCCTGGATAGACGGTATCCTTTCCCTGCCGAATTGATTCGGTTACGGTCTCACCCTCCCGAGGTGTCAGGATTGTCCAGCACCACGGTTATGCCATCACCTGACAATGCTTCCTTACATGATCCTGCAGATAAATGCATGGATCAGTTGGTCTGCCATGCCTTCACCTTTTGTTGGTGCCCTTTTTCGGCCTGCTTGTGCCTCGCCAATGGTTTCCCTAGCCAACAGGAGAAAGGTCAAACACCTTGTGGCTAAGGCTAAGTACCGCAAACGGGCGGAGCAGTTTAAGGAACTCAAGGCCTGTTTGGATTTCATCAGCTTTGTTGTTACTGCCATGGATAATATGGTCAGGCTCGGTGCCAGAATTTCGGCCTTGCTTGTAGCTTTACGCCGCTCGCTGTGGTTGAAGCAGTGGTCGGCCGATGCGGCTGCCAAGAAGTCCCTCACAAGTCTGCCTTTTGTCGGAAGTCGGCTGTTTGGGGAGCGACTGAAACTTTTGGTCAAGGATGGTAAGCTCCCTCAGAGAAGAAAGCCTGCTCGGTCCTTTCGGAACTCCTCTTCTTATCGGTCCTTTCGGGGAGGAAGAGGTTCTTCATTTTCTGGTGCCCGCAGAGGTAGGTCCCGCGGCCGGCCCAACCCCGCCTGGGGAGCTAAGCCCAAGCCCCTACGCCAAACCTACTCAGGCATGAGGGGGCGCCCTCACCCATATGGGGGGGGGGGGCGGCGGCTTCTGTTTGCTCCGATCTGGAGACGTCTCCGATTGGTGGATTCAGGAGGTGGTCTCCTCAGGTTACAAGACAGAGCTGGCAGCCAGGCCACCCACGAAATTCCTATGTTCAAGGATATTTTGAAACCCGCTAAAAGCTCAGGCTTTGAGAGCAGCTGTTCAACACCTCCTGCGGATAGGTGTGGTTTGCCCTGTGCCCCGGCAGGAACAGGCTCAGGGGTTCTACTCCAACCTGTTCACGGTCCCCAAGAAGGACGGATCGCTGCGGCCCATATTGGACCTGAAGGGTCTCAACAAATTTGTAAAGGTCAGACATTTCCGCATGGAAACGCTGCGGTCGGCGGTGAGATCGCTTCAGCCCGGCGACTTTGACCACGGTGGACATCAGGGACGCTTATTTGCACATCCTAATTTTCCAAGGACATCAGAAGTTTTTGAGGTTTGCACTGGAGGATCAACATTACCAGTTTGTGGCACTCCCCTTTGGCATCCTAGCCGCCGGTACGTCTGGGGATGAGATTGGTGGGCCTAATGGTGTCGTGCTTCGAGGCAGTGCCCTTTGCCAAATTCCATATTAGGCCTCTACAGCTGAACCCGCTGACCAGCTGGAATTGGTCGCAGGAATCTCTGGAACAAGTATTTTTGCTGTCCCCCCCCCGGCCCCTCCCCCCACCGGCCAGGCAATCCCTCTTGTGGTGGTTGGACTCTCGGAACGGCAAGTCTTTCCAGACTCCCCAATGGGAGATGGTTACCACGAATGCCAGTCTTACAGGCTGGGGAGGCGTTTGGCAGACCCAGAGGATCCAGGGTCAGTGGGGTCCGAAGGAGAACCGGTTACCCATAAATCTCTTGGAGCTGAGAGCAATTTGGTTCTCCTACGCCTGACTCCCCATTTAAAAGGCCATGTGATCCACTCGGACAATCAGACAGCTGTGGCCTACATCAACCACCAGGGCAGGACTCGGAGCAAGAGATCCCTCAAGTAGGTAAGCCGGATTCTGACTTGGGCAGAGGAGAATGTTCCCTGCATCTCGGCGGTTTACATCTCCGGGGTGGAAAACCAGGAGGCAGACTCCCTGAGCAGGAGTTCCTTGCGCCTGGGGGAATGGTCCCTCAGCAGCGAGACCTTTCAGGCTCTGTGCCTCTGCTGGGGTCAACTAGACGTGGATCTTTTTGCGTCCAGTCTCTGTGTCTCTCTCTCTGTGTCTCTCTCTCTCTCTGTCTCTCTCTCTGTGTCTGTGTCTCTCTCTGTGTCTGTGTCTCTCTCTGTGTCTGTGTCTCTCTCTGTGTCTGTGTCTCTCTCTGTGTCTGTGTCTCTCTCTGTGTCTGTGTCTCTCTCTGTGTCTGTGTCTCTCTCTGTGTCTGTGTCTCTCTCTGTGTCTGTGTCTCTCTCTGTGTCTGTGTCTCTCTCTGTGTCTGTGTCTCTCTCTGTGTCTGTGTCTCTCTCTGTGTCTGTGTCTCTCTCTGTGTCTGTGTCTCTCTGTGTGTCTGTGTCTCTCTCTGTGTCTGTGTCTCTCTCTGTGTCTGTGTCTCTCTCTGTGTCTGTGTCTCTCTCTGTGTCTGTGTCTCTCTCTGTGTCTGTGTCTCTCTCTGTGTCTGTGTCTCTCTCTGTGTCTGTGTCTCTCTCTGTGTCTGTGTCTCTCTCTGTGTCTGTGTCTCTCTCTGTGTCTGTGTCTCTCTCTGTGTCTGTGTCTCTCTCTGTGTCTGTGTCTCTCTCTGTGTCTGTGTCTGTGTCTCTCTGTGTCTGTGTCTCTCTGTGTCTGTGTCTGTGTCTCTCTGTGTCTGTGTCTGTGTCTCTCTGTGTCTGTGTCTGTGTCTCTCTGTGTCTGTGTCTCTCTGTGTCTGTGTCTGTGTCTCTCTGTGTCTGTGTCTGTGTCTCTCTGTGTCTGTGTCTGTGTCTGTCTCTGTGTCTGTGTCTGTGTCTGTCTCTGTGTCTGTGTCTGTGTCTGTCTCTGTCTCTGTCTCTGTGTCTCTCTCTGTGTCTGTGTCTCTCTCTGTGTCTGTGTCTCTCTCTGTGTCTGTGTCTCTCTCTGTGTCTGTGTCTCTCTCTGTGTCTGTGTCTCTCTCTGTGTCTGTGTCTCTCTCTGTGTCTCTCCTGTATGCATTCCCTCTGTTTCCGCTCCTGCTGCGCAAGATAGCCTAGGAGGGGATACCAGCCATCCTGGTGGCTCCTCACTGGCTGAGGAGGAGTTGGTTTGCGGACATAGTACAGATGTCAATAGATCACTACTTCATGCCCGACGATCCAGGGCTTCTCACACAGGGGTCGCTACGGCACCCGAATTCACAGACTCTGGCTTTGACGGCCTGGCTATTAACCCCTTCTCCGTCAGGATTGAGGTTTCATCGGCCACGGTTATTCACACAATGATTCGGGCACGGAAGAAGTGCCTCCATGATATACTACAGAGTTTGGCGGGCATATAACACTTGGTCCAGAAACTTTCTATTTCTAGAATTCTTGAGTTTCTACAACACTGTCTAGACTTGGGGCCTCCAGTTGAGCACCCTCAAGGGTCAGGACCTTATCTATTTCTTTCCATAGGTCCATTGCCAATCATAGATTGATCAAGACTTTTTTCCAGGGGGTCACCCATGTCCGTCCACTGCGTAAATTAGTCTTACCAGTGTGGGACCTAAATCTAGTGCTGTTTGCTCTCCAGGGTCCTCCCTTCGAGCCTTTTGAATGACGCTACATTGTCCATGCTTATACTCAAGGTGCTTTTTCTAGTGGCGATTACCTCGGTACGTCATGCATCAGAGCTGGCCGCACTATGTATGAAACCACCCTACTTTGAGATGCACAGAGATAAGGTGGTTTTTCGTTTTAAGCCAGATTTTTTTGCCTAAAGTCGTTTCTCCTTTTCACCTTAATGAGGAAGTTGTCTTACCTTCCTTGTGCCCAGCACCGGCTAATTCCAAAGAACGGACTCTCCATGCTTTGGATGTGGTCAGAGCCATAAGGTACTACCTGGCTGCGACAGCATCCTTCAGAAGATCAGATTTTTTTGTCTTGACAGAGGGTTCTAGGAAGGGATTTCCACCAGCAAAGTCCAATCTCAGTAAGTGGATCAGACAGGCGGTGGTACAAGCCTACTCTGCCAGGGGGAAGGAACCCCCTTTTCGGATCACATCTCATTCTACTAGAGCTATTGGTGCCTCTTGGGCTTTTCAGCATCAGGCATCGGTGGAACAAGTTTGTAAGGCCGCCACTTCTTCAGTTCATACTTTCACAATGTTTTACAAGGTGGATGTCAGGGCCTCTGCTAACGCTTTTTTTCGGCCGAAGGGTGCTTCAGGCGGTAGTGAAATGAACTACATGCTGTTCCGCACTGGGGGTCCCGCCCATATGGACACTGCTTTTGGATGTCCCAACTGTAATTACTTCTGGACGGCCTGGAATGGATGGAGGAGAAAAACACAATTCTGTGAAACTCTCCTTTTTAGAATTGGTTTTGTTATCCATCCATTCCAGGCCGTCCACCCCGCCCTTGTGGTTTATTATGTCCTGCATGCCTGTTATGGTGATTGAACCATTTTTTCTCATAGGACACTAGTTATACAAGTTTTTTTAGTTTTGATTTGAGAGAGTACAAGCGGAGGCTATTTGAGGTAACATGGTTTTTATTTGGACCTCCCGGCCTGCCTCTTCTATTGCTTTTAAACTACTGGGGCTGGATTGAAGGGCAGTTGCCTTTATAGGGGGCCGGGAAGAGCTACATCTTTAGATTTTGCAGTCAGCGCCCCCTATTTTCATGGGCGACCTGGTGAGGGTTTCACAAATCTGGATGCCCCGGGGGTGAGAGTATACCCCCCGAGACTCTCGCCCTCCCCCAGAGAATCCAGGGCCTACCGAGTTCTAGTCCTTGGGGCACCCTGAACTGGGATGCCCCACTGTGTGAAACCCCACCGGGACACTCGCCCTCCCCCAGAGACTCCAGGGCCTCCTGAGTTCTCAGTCCTTGAGGCATCTCAAACTTGGATGCTCTGCTGTGTGAAACCCCTAGAACACTTGCCCTCTCCCAGAGAGTCCAGGGCCTACCGAGTTCCAGTCATTGTGGCATCCCGAACGGGGATGCCGTGCAGCCAATCGGCGCTCATGCCCGAGTCTGCACCGTGGGAGTGGAAGGAAGGTGAGTGAAACGGGGTGACCTGGGGGGTACACACAGCGGAGCATCCCAATTCGGGGAAGAACACACAGGAAAGTCGTATTAAAGAGGAACACCACACATGAATCTAACGCATACGCAGCAGCATGTTTTTATCCAGATCATCATTTTGCAGCAATAAAGAGGTTGTGGACGAACCCCCCTCTGCGAATAAGTCTGGGGCAGAAGACAGCGGCGAAGACTCCGGAGATGACGGCGATCTCTTCGTCAACACCAACCGGGTCCAGTACGAGGACAGCGAAGAGGAAACGGAGGAAAGTGAGGACGAAACGGACAAGGAGGAAGAAAGTAACGAGGGGGATGAAGGGGACCAATGACATTCCATTATCAGCATACACAGCTTGGTCACCGATTGGGCGCCGATTCGTCATGCCACTTTAAAAGACCTGGGTATAAAGGACTGCGCAGCTTCAGACTCTGCGTTTTGCTTTGCATCCAGCAGGGGCAGCGACGGCAACTTTTTGTTTCTATTTTTGTATATTTAGAAAGGAGGGAGAAAATAAACTTTATGGAGTTTTTGGCTTCTGGAGACCAGCAGCGTTTACTTTAATTGACTGATGTAAACAACGAACCAGATGCTTGTTTTTGTTTTTTTTTTTTTACTGCTTCCTTGCATAAACGTGGCAGCAGATATGTGACTTCATTCACATGTTGGTATATATGCAGATATTTATGACACGTATTCATCCTAAACTGATCTGTAGTGGAGTTTGCTGTTATCTATAAACCTTTTTCAGCAGGACACTCTGCCTTCCAGCATGTCCCACCTTCTGGCTGCCTAGCAACCTCTATAGACAAGAGGGGAATTCACAGAGCCAGGGAAGCGTGCACCTACTGCTGCAGATGTGGGATCATGTCTTCTCCTTTATTCTAAGTATGTCACACACCCCGCTTCAAGATATTCATAACCTGTCGCCCTCTACAGGTCAGTATACCCACAGGTTATGAATATCTTGAAGCGGGGTGTGTGACATACTTATAATACCCATTTTACAAGGTGAGTATTCACAAAATGGTATTTTCTCATTCTGGTTGTCTGGCTTCTGGTGTGGGCCATGCCTGCTGTCATGGACAGGGCGGGCTTACGTGGTTCTGATGCTGCAGGTGGTAGCAGGGAACCGACTGACCTAGGAATTCGATTCTAAGGGTATATAAGGCAAGACCTTTTCAGCTTATTGATATATAAGGGTGGTAAATCCACCCGAAACACTTCACTCTCATGGATAGGGCGGACTTGCACAGCCATGGTGCTGCGGGTGGTAGCAGGCAAGACCTCTTTAGCTTATTTATATGTAAGATGTAAATGTGGTAAATCCGCCTGAAACACTGCAGTCTGATCATATTATTTTTGTCTGTGATGACCAGAATCATGGATCGGTGATGTAAGCTCCTTGAAAGGGCTTTAATCCCATGCAGATGTTGCGCTCCTAAACTGCATGGGGGCTGCCATCTTGCTACATATCTTGACAGCCCTGCTTCTGAAAAACTCAGTCCCACTGCCTTAAATTTTTGTACAATCACCCTCATCACTAGCCAGAAATAGAAAACGGTCATGGATCAGTGATGTAAGCTATTTGAGAGGGCCCCATGCAGATGTTGCGCTCCTGAACAGCATGGAGGCTGCCATCTTGCTACACATCTTGACAGCCCTGCTCCTGAAAAACTCGGTCCCACTGCCTTTAAATATCTCTGCAATCACCCCTCATCATTAACCACAAAAAGCTTGCCTCACCGTTCTATGATGGTTTTCTATTTGAGAGGGCTTCCATGCCGTTCAGGAGTGCAACATCTGCATGGGGTTAAAGCCCTCTCAAATGGCTTGCATCACTGATCATCACTTGCTAGAAATAGAAAACCTCAGTTAGAATCCTTGTAGCAACACCCTGGCCTCCCGTACATAATCCTCCCTGGTACTACAATTCCTCTTCCTGGTAGTACAATTCCTCTCTACCAACATCCAGCATGTCCTGCCCTCTGTCTGCCTAGCAATCTCTATAGAGAAGAGGGGGATTCCCAGAGCCAGGGAAGCGTGCACCTACTGCTGCAGACGTGGGATCATGTCTTCTCCTTTTTCTCATTCTGGTTGGCTGGCTTCTGGTGTGGGCCATGCCTGCTGTCATGGACAGGGCGGGCTTATATGGCCATGGGGCTGCGGGTGGTAGCAGTGAATCTATGGACATGAGACTCAGGTTCTAAGGGTATATAAGGCAAGACCCTTTCAGCTTATTTATATGTAAAGGTGGTAGAGCCGTCCGAAACTCTGCCTTCTGGGCAGAGTCTGATCATATTGATTGTTTCTGTGGTGACCAGGTTTTGGATCAGTGATATAAGCTACTTGAGAGGGATTTAACTCGGATGTTGCAGATGTTGCGCTCCTGCACCGCATGGGAGCTGCCATCTTGCTACAGCTCTGCTTCTGAAAAACTCCATTTCACTGCCTTAAATTTCTGTAGTCACCCCTCATCACTATCCAGAAATAGAAAACCATCATGTAGCAGTGATGTAAGCTATTTGAGAGGGCTTTAACCCCATGCATTGCGTTCCTGAACTGCATGGGAGCTGCCATCTTCCTACATATCTTGACAGCCCTGCTTCTGAAAAACTCAGCCCCACTGCCTTAAATCTCTGTGCAATCACTCATCACTAGCCAGAAAAATCTTACGTCATTGCTCCATAGTGGTTTTCTATTTCTGGCTAGAGATGATGGGTGATTGCAGATATTTAAGGCAGTGGGGCTGAGTTTTTCAGAAGTTGGTCTGTCAAGAAATTTAGCAGGATGGCAGCTCCCATGCAGTTCAGGAATGCAACAGTGATGGTTTTCTATTTGACAGGGCTTTAATCCCATGCAGATGGTGTGCTTCAAACCTGCATGGGAGCTGCCATCTTGCTACATATCTTGACAGCCCTGCTTCTGAAAAACTTAGTCCCACTGCCTTAAATCTCTGTGCAATCACCCCTCATCACTAGCCAGAAATGGAAAACCATCAGTTGTAATAATTCATCTTTGCTCTGAAAGCACTTAGAAACCTTGTAGCAACTGTTTAAATGCTCTGCAGCTGCCGCCTCATGAAGTTACTAACCATTCCTCTGCTCTACCAGTTCTTAGTTTGGTGTGCGCTCACGTGTAGCATGACAGGTACAGCTATAGATCTTTCTGGTGTGGGCTGCTTATAGCAAAAGCTTTGCGGCTGTCTCTGACAGCCTGCCTTGTGCGGAGATACAGAATCGCATCAATGCAGCCAGAGTGATGTCATATACTAATTCTGTGTGGAAACCAATAAAATCTCTAGCTGAATGTGCACCACACATGGAAGTTCCCAGTGTTTGTATGCCCCCCCCCCCCTCGCAAATAAGCCTGCTTGGGGTGGAAAATAAGACTACATAGGTGTGAAGACCTAAACTTGCAATTTGGTGCTCTTGGGGGTTTAGGTCCACTAGTCTACTGTGTCTCAAAAGCTAGTGATATTTTGGGCAAAGGTAATTGTGTCGGGCTACGTTTGGCGTTGTCCTAAACTGTTTTCCATTTTTAAATTGAAGACATTCCGCGATATCAAGGTTTACAGGTTTTGCTTATGATTTATTCTCAGAAGCAAGTGGTCATGGCTCTGTGATGCTGCATAATAATCAGCATGACGGGCGGGATCTTCCTGAAATCCTGCCTTAAACCCAGGCATTTGCTTTACCCTTGCTGTGCTCCTTCTCTCCCTGTTGCTTGTCAATATTGGACACCTAGACCAGCACCCCCAGATGCACATGGGCACACTCCTTTTCCATTTTCCCTACATCCAGTCCAGGTCGTCCCAATATCCTTAGATGGTGTTCGCCCCTAGGGGGCGCTCAACTGCAAGATCAAAGATGTAGCTTCTCCCGGCACCCAATAAAGGCAGGTGTCACTCTATCATTCCCCAGTTGTTCATCTTGCAGTCTTGGCTGCAGAAGATTGTTGGCACTCTCTCTCAGTTATTGGCAGCAGAGCAGGGCCACCTAGCCCGTCGCCCGCTGCGGACTCTATTTCCATGGATCCCCTTCTGACCCACACCTGCCTTCCAGCCATCTGGCTGCTTCGGGATCTGTGACGGTAGGGTGAACGCCGGGGTCTGTGGCATTCGGCCGCAGGCTGAAGGTAGGCCTGAGGGGGAACTACTGTGTGTACTGTATTGTCCCTCCCTGTCCACAAGCTTTATTGGTGTCTTGGCTGTTTCTTGTACTGTGTTTCACTGTGCTGGCTCCGGCTGGCCAGGGCGAGGAGCGGTCTGGCTCAATCACCTCCCTGCACTACCTCGTCTGTCTCCTGGGATGTGGGTTTCTGGCCTGCCGCATCGCCACCTGTGTGGCGCTGTCTAGGAGAGTTGGGGGGTGTCGGTGTCGCGAGTCCCTCTTTTTACTGCATTGCCTTTTTGTCTATTTTATTGTGCCAAGGCTGATCAGGGTTTTTTTTTTTCTCTTTTTATAGATCTTGGGCTAAGGTTGAGGGTTGTGGTTGAGGGATCGTGGCTTAGGCCAGTAGTGTCTTGTAGCCTTTATTGAATTTTATTATCTTGTATCACCATAATGGAGGCATCAGGGTATAATGAGCTGGGGGCCCCATTTAGGCAGGAAAGGCTCTGCCCCTTGTGCAGTAGGAATCCTCTGGGCGGATTCAGCACTGTTTGTACCACATGCGCTAGAGGCATTATTTTGGACCATCAGCTGTCTGCACTCGGCCCCCAGCGAAGGGGGAGCCAGCAAAGGGTCTCATGCTGACTTAGCGCATAGGCTGGCCAATCTAAGAAGAAGGCCTAGAGTAGGAAGCGGCATCTGGAGCCCATTTACTCGGATGATGATGATCTTTTTGATGGTCCGGGCTCTGTGGGGGAAGGTGAGTTGCCAGATGATTCGCTCTTCACGGTGGATTATTCTGCGGGCGATGACTGTATGTCTGGCTCTTCCTCGGACGAGGATGCGCGTCTCCCAGATGATACGGAGAAATTGCTTTCCTCAGTGTTTGATACACTACACATTGTCCCTCCCAGAGCAACTAAGAGGAAGCAGGGTGATTTGTTTAGGCCTGAATGGCAAAGGTGGGTCTTCCCAGAGCAGGGCCACTTTTCTAATGTGATCCTTAAGGAATAGGGAAAGCCTAACAAGTTACCGTCGGTTCCTAAGGGCCTGGATAGGCGGTATCCCTTCCCTGATGAGCTGGTTCGGCTATGGTCTCACCCTCCTGAGGTGGACCCTCCCGTGTCAGGTTTGTCCAACACTACTGTTATGCCGTCACCTGACAATGCTTCCTTAAAGCGGACCTTCACTCTGAATAAGAGTCTATCTTATATGTTTCCCACACCCTGTACATACAGATTGGCCACATTAAAAATCATCCTACCTGCATCTACTGCATGTTATGAGCCTTTAAACATCCAAGATGGCGGCTTATGGAAGCAGCCATCTTATCAGGCAGCCTGCAAACAGGAAGTGCCTCCTGACTGTGCTGCTCTGCATTCTGGGACTGCTGACCTTTACCTGACCCCAGCTCTGCTCTGTCTGAGCAAAGCACAGCTATAACCCACCCCCCTGTACCTTATGCCACTCTCCTCTCCTCAGTGGGGGAAAGAATAATAAGTTAGTGACTAAAAACGTCAAATATATTAATTTTAGCTGCTGGGGAACCGTTTTTTAAGAGTTTGGGCTTTTCATTAAATCACGCTGAAGGTCCGGTTTAAGTGACCCTGCTGAAAAGCGCATGGATCAGCTGGTCTGTCATGCGTTCACCTTTGCTGGTGCCCTCTTTCGCCCTGTGTGCGCCTCGGCGATTGTCTCTCTAGCCAACAGAAGGAAGGTGAGACACCTTGTGGATAGAGCTAAGGCTCGCAGACGGGCTGAGGATTATAAGGACCTCAAGGCCTGCTTGGATTTTATTGGCTTTGTTGTTACTGCCATGGACGATGTGGTCCGGCTCCGTGCCAGGATTTCGGTTTTGCTTGTTGCTGTCCGCCGCTCGCTCTGGCTGCGACAATGGTCGGCTGATGCGGCTGCCAAGAAGTCTCTCACGAGTATCCCTTTTGTGGGATCTTTTGGTCAAGGATGGTAGACTCCCTCAGAGAAGGAAGCTTGCTCGGTCCTTTCGGAACCCCTCTTCCTATCGTTCCTTTCGAGGAGGAAGAGGTTCTTCATTTCCAGGTGGCCACAGATATACCTGGAGCAGAGGTAGGTCCCGCGGCCGACAAAACCCCTCCTTGGGAGCTAAGTCCAAGCCCTCTCAGGCATGAGGGGGTGCCCTCACCCATCCGGGTGGGGGGACTGCTTCTGCTGTTTGCTCAGATCTGAAGGCGGCACGTCTTGGATCTGTGGATTCAGGAGGTAGTGTAGGTCCGGTTACAAGATAGAGCTGGCAGCCAGGCCGCCCACAAAATTCCTCTGTTCAAGGATATCCCAAAACCCGCTAAAGGCTCAAGCCTTGAGAACGGCTGTGCAGCACCTCCTGCGGATAGGTGTGATTTGCCCTGTGCATCGGCAGGAACAGGGTCAGGAATTTTACTCCAACCTGTTCACGGTTCCCAAGAAGGATGGAACGCTAAGGCCAATCCTGGACCTGAAGGGTCTCAACAGGTTTGTAAGAGTCAGACATTTCCGCATGGAAACATTATGGTCGGTGGTGAGATCTCTTCGGCCCGGAACTTCATGACCACGGTGGACATCAGGGATGCTTATCTGCACATCCCCATTTTCCAGGGACATCAGAAGTTCCTGAGGTTTGCTCTGGAGGATCAGCATTACCAGTTTGTAGCACTTTCATTCGGGATATCCTCAGCCCCCCGTGTGTTCACCAAGGTGCTGGCGGGCATCATGTCTATCCTGAGGAGCCAGGGCATTCGTGTGTTACCCTATCTGGACGACTTGCTGATTGCGGCCCAGTCCCTTCAGCAGGCAGAGAGCGATACTCGGATGGTGTTGTCAACCCTGGAGGCCTTCGGCTGGGTAATCAATTACCCCAAGTCATTTGTCGCTCCTGCAACAGTGAGATTGTTCCTGGGAATGACGATGGACACCGCTCGGGTCAAGGTTTTCCTGCCACAGCAGAAGGTTTTGAGTCTCCAGACGCAAGTGCAGGCCTTGCTGTCTTTTCAGCAGCCGTCCTGTCCTGCTTCGGGCCAGTGCCCTTCGCCCAATTTCACGTGAGACCTCTTCAGTTGAACCTGCTGACCGACTGGAATCGGACTCAGGAGTCCCTGGAACATGGCTTTTCGTTGCCCCCCCCCCCCCCCGGCTAGGTAGTCCCTCTTGTGGTGGTTGGACTCCCGGAACCTGCTGGTGGGCAAGTCCTTTTTGACTCCCCATTGGGAAATAGTTACCACGGATGCCAGTCTGACAGGGTGGGGAGGCATTTGGCAGACTCAGAAGATCCAGGGTCAGTGGGGTCTGCAGGAAAACCGCTTACCCATAAATCTCTTGGAGCTGAGAGCGATCCGGTTGGTGCTTCTTTGCTTGACTCCCCTTTTAAGAGGTCGTGCGATCCAGGTTCGCTCGGACAATCTGATGTAGGTGACAACCTTCTATCACCAGGGCGGGACTCTGAGCAAGAGATCTCTCAAGGAGGTAACAGAGATTTTGACTTGGGCAGAGGAGAATGTTCCCTGCATCTTGGCGGTCTACATCCCCGGGGTGGAAAACCAGGAGAAAGAAGCCCTGAGCAGGAGCGCCTCGCACCTGGGGGAATGGTCTCTCAGCAGCAAGACCTTTCACGCTCGGTGTCTCCGCTGGGGTCAGCCGGACGTGGATCTGTTTGCGTCCAGACACAATCACAAGCTTCCAAGGTTCGCCTCCCTCTCGAGATCCTCTGGCCATTGCAACAGACGCTCTGGCAATTCCTTGGACGGAGTTCAAATTTCTGTATGCATTCCCTCCGTTTCCACTCCTGGGTAGAGTGCTACGCAAGATAGCCCAGGAAGGGGTACCAGCCAGCCTGTTGGCTCCTTGCGGGCCGAGAAGGAGTTGGTTTGCAGACATGGGCATGATGTAGTGATTTATCGACATCTGAACTGACGACCCAGGGCTTCTCTCACAGGGGTCGCTGCGGCACCCCAATTTACAGACGCTGGCTTTGACGGCCTGGCTATTGAAACCTCAATCCTGACAGAGAAGAGGTTATCGGCCACGGTTGTGCAGACAGTGATTCAGGCACAGAAGAAATCTTCTTCCATGATATGCTACAGAGTTTGGCACGCCTATATTGCTTGGTGTGAGACCAAGAGTCTCCCTTGCCGCATATTTTCTATTTCTAGGATTTTGGAGTTTTTACAACACAGCTTAGAATTGGGTCTCCAGCTGAGCACCCTCAAGGGTCAGGTCTCGGCCTTCGCCATCTTTTTCCAGAGATCCATTGCAAACCATAGGTTGATCAAGACTTTTTTCCAGGGAGTCACCCACGTCTGGCCACAGCGTAAGTCAGTGTTACCGGTGTGGGACTTGAATGTGGTACTTTCTGCTCTACAGGGTCCTCCCCCTCGAGCCTTTGTGCGATGCTGCATTGTCTATTTTGACTCTCAAAGTGGTCTTTTTGGTAGTGATCACCTCGGTGCGTCGTGTATCAGAGCTGGCCGCGCTTTGTATGAAACCTCCCTATTTTGAGTTGCATAGGGATAAGGTGGTTTTTCACTTTCAACCTGGTTTTTTGCCTAAGTTCGTTTCTCCCTTTCACCTTAATGAGGAAGTTGTCTTACCTTCCTTGTGTCCAGCATCGGCTAACTCCAAAGAAAGGACCCTCCATGCCTTGGATGTGGTCAGAGCCATAAAGTATTACCTGGCTGCGACTGAATCTTTCAGGAAGTCTGATTTACTCTTTGTTCTAACAGAGGGCTCTAGGAAAGGTTTGCCACCGGCCAAGCCCACTCTTAGTGGAACAGGCAGGTGGTGGTGCAAGCATATTCTGCCAGGGGGAAGGAACCCCCTTTTCGGATCACAGCTCATTCTACCAGAGCTATTGGTGCCTCCTGGGCTTTTCAGCATCAGGCGTCGGTTGAACAAGTTTGTAAGACCGCACTTGGTCTTCAGTTCATACTTTTACAAAGTTTTCCAAGGTGGACGTCGGGGCCTCAGCTGATGCTGTTTTTGTCCGAAAGGTGCTTCAGGCGGTAGTGAAATGAACTACATGCTGTTTCGTATCGGGGATCCCGCCCAATTGGACACTGCTTTTGGATGTCCCATCTGTAAGGATATTGGGACGACCTGGACTGGATGTAGGGAAAAATACAATAATGTGAAACTCGCCTGTAGAATTGTTTTTGGATTCATCCAGTCCAGGTCGTTCTATCCTGCCCTTGAGTTCATTATGTCCTGTTGCCTGTTATGGTGATCAACCATTTTTATTGTCATAGGGCATTGTTTTGTTCAAATATTTTGCTTAGAGAGAGTACAAGCTGAAGCTATGTGAAGTAACATGGTTTCTTAGGCCTCCCGGCCTTGTCCTCTTGTTGAATACTGGGGAATGATAGAGGGACACCTGCCTTTATAGGGGGCTGGGAGGAGCTACATATTTGATCTTGCAGTTGAGGGTGAGTGAGTTTCACAGAATTGTATTTTTTAAAATTGACAAAGAGATGATCGAGACATCGAGGTTTCCAGGTTCAGCATATAATTTCTCATAAGGAAGTGGTCATGGCCCTTTTCTTAGTGGTGTTGCATAATGGGTGGGGTCTGCCTGAAAGCCTGCTTCCTTGTTGCTTGTCGACATTGGACACCTAGACCAGCACCCCCAGATACACATGCACACACTCCTTTTCTATTTTTAAAATTGACGAAGAGATGGCTGAGATATTGAGGTTTACAGGTTCAGCTTATGATTTCTCCTCAGAAGCAAGTGGTTGTGGCCCTTGGCTCTGTGGTACTGCATAATGGGCAGGGTATACCTAAAAGTCTGCTTCAAACACAGGCATTTGCTACACCCTTGCTTTGCTCCTTCTCCCCGTGTTGCTTGTCCACCTTGGACACTTAGCCCAACACCCCCCACATGCACACACGCATACTCCTTTCTACTTTAATACCTTTTTATATTTACCCACACAGTCATTCAAAGTAGATATTTTTTTTTTTTGTAGAGATTTTATATATTGATGGAATCATCTGGTGATGTCATCATAGAAGCAGCACCTCACACACAGAGCTGTTACCGCCACGTACAGTGCCTGCCTGGAGCAAGTTCACTGCAGCTGTTGCTAGGCGACCAGTGGGCTAAATGCTGTGGCTGTCTGCTATCACCTCAGTGAATAAAACCCAGCAGATCCTCCACATTCAGCCATTGGACTGAGCCATTTTGACTTTAACATTTAAAAGTAAGGCATTCATTGTTTTTTTATTGTCACATTTATACATATAGAAACTATTGTGCAGCTATTTATTAATCTCTTTTAATGCAACTATTCACGATAGTGCTCCTATCCTTGTCCCCGGGCACCCCAATCAGAGATGCCCCGCTGTGTGAAGAAACCCCATAGGTCACCCAATCTGACACTTACCCAGGCCTACAGCGCCTCGTCCAATCAGCACGCTCAGATCCGCTCCCTCCCCTTTATCTAAGCTATCGTCTAAGGGAGCGGTGCCGGTTGCCGCATAACCCACTACGAACGTGCCCACACCGGCCATTCACAAATGCCTGTCGCGAGCATGCGCCCTGCTAGAGGTATAGTGGGGATGCTGCCGCTGGACCGGGGGAAGAGGGTGAGTTTCTGGGTGACCTGGGGAGGGTTTACACAACGGGGAATCCTAATTCCAGATTCTGGGGGGGGGGGGGGGGGGGAATCAAGCATCCCTAACCTTGGGTTTTGGTCCACTTTAACAATGTACTTAGACTGGTAATTTGGGGGTCATACAGATGAGTTGGGCTATGTGATAGATGAAGCAGGTTGTGGCGTTTGGAACACAAATTAAAGGTGGGTTGAGGGTAGCGTTTGGGTGCTGGTTATTCCTAACAACTTATACTCTTCTTATTGCCACCTTATAATAACCCCAACCTTTCAGTCATGTGTCGCCCCCCCCTTCAGTTGCCCTGTCACTGCAGACACCAATCTAATGCCACATCTCTCCCCAGCGCGCCCTCTCTGCCATGCTGTCTTATGTGACTATTATGTGCCGGGAATTTATTAGAACCAGCGCCAGATTATGTGGGAGCGCGTCCCGGGGCCTCCACCACTTGCCCTGCAAAAGGGGGCTTCCACCAACCTTTGGGTAAGAGTCTGGTCTGACTGGTCATGGGGCCCGTGACAAAGCTATCGGCGGCAGTGGGGGTGCATCTGGGACAAAGCCACCACAGGGCAGGACGGAGAGTCTAGAGCAGCAAAGCCGCCGCCAGCAACGCTACAGTGATGGGTGCAGAGCTGTCACTGTACATAAGCCACCAAGCACAGCCGCTGGCTGCTCAATGCAGGGAACTGTTTTCTGCTGGACCAGCCGGGCAACTACACTACCCCCCGCCCAGAATGGTAAAGCAGGAGTTCCCGAGCAGCACGCACCTGCACAAGGGACTCGATCTGACGTTCCAGTAAGTAGGCGGAGTGCCAGACAACAACCAGGTACTTGGCTGGACTATTATTTTATACTGTATCTGGGGCCTGCACCAGATTTTGTGCCCAGGGACCTCCACCGCACTTAATCCGGCCCCATTTGCAGGGCAATAAACAGAAGCCACTGATGAGATTGCCACGCCCCTGTTCTCTTTTCAGTTTTGGAGCCTGTTGAGCTAGTGCAGAGCAGCATGCTTTACCTTAGTGTGAGAATCATTACAGAAAAATGGCCGCCCCCATGAGTGAGGACACTGACTGCTGACAGGGACACTATGTCCTCACTCATGGGGGGCAGCCATCTTAAAGTGGAACTTTAGTCAAAATGAACCCCCCCAGCCTGCCACTGAGGCAGAACTGCGGTTTTACAAAGGAAAAAAAAAAACAACATACCTTATCTAGGGGCCTGCAGCCCTCCAGATTCCGGGCACCGCTATCTTGGACTAAAACACAGAGCTACCTCCCCTCTTGTCTGACCATTTGAGTGAATGGGCAGCAGGAGCGCACGCGGACCTGGGGAATGCCGCTTTGTATCTTTTTCTGCGGTGGCTGCACTGGGGACCGGGGGGGGGGGGGGGGGCAGGGACCCCTGCATAAGGTAAGGGTTTTTTCTTTGTAACCCTGTGTAATGGATGGAGGTCATAAATGATAAATTAAACATATGATGGTGAACATTCCCTCCCTCCATTTGTTCCACTCTTATCTTATTTTTCTCTCTACATTGTACGCTTAGTGGCTAATAAAGGTGAAAAACCCTCAGGCAGCCACTCTGCGTTATTTTCCAAGTGTACAGCACGGCCTGTTTCATTTCAATTATTACTTCTGGGTATTCCACCACAAGGTGGCGCAGTTGACTGCAGAAGAATTGTGGCTCCTCCCAGCCCTATAAAAAGCCAGGAATCACCCATAGATCCTCAGTGTTTCTCTGCAGTCACCACTGCGAAGACAAGAAGATGGCTCTATCTGGTTATTCGCAGGCGAGTGGGGCAACCAAGCCTGTCGGCCCTGTAGGACTATTCCCACCTGTTTCCGGACCCTTCTGCCTCCCAGCCTCGGCTGCTCGGATCAGGTGACGCTGTGGAGGTTTTCCTCCTCCTTCAGCACCGGCGCAATTTTGGGGGGGATAGTCGGTCCTCAGGCGCCGCGTCATTTGCATCTTTCGTGCGGGGCGACGTGTATCGCGTCGTCATCGCTCGGCCCGCCCCTCGAGGTCCGCATAGGCGCCATTTTACCTTCCTCGTGCGGTGCCTGGCAGGGGGAACATGGGTGGCTGCCCTGATCTGCTGCGGGGATGCGGTTTGACATCTTTACTTCAGGCTGCTGCCGTGACATTCTACTTTTGGTCCCTGAGCTGTGCATGCGCTGTGAGATGCTCATTTGTGTTTCACTTTATGTCTTTCAGACGGGCTTGTGGCTTCTCCCTAGTCCATACCCCCCTCCCCATTCTCCCGCTGGGCATCCCTGGTGGGGCCTGTTAGCCCTTATACCATGTTGGCCATTTTGGTGCCTTTTGAAAATCACCATATGGAGGCTTCTGAGGATAGCAAGCTCAGGGGCCCCTCGGGGCAAGCTCGTCTGTGTCTCTTGTGTAGGGTATCCCCTCTGAGTGGGGGCGGCGCGGTTTGCGTTCCGTTCGGCCAAAATGTTATTGCAGAGCAGGTTGGTCCGAACGCTTCCGTATCCAACCCTGCCATTCTTGCATCTTCCCCTACTCCCCTGTGGCTGCACTTAGCGCCCTGCGAAGGGGGTCCCAGTCAGACCTGGCACTGCGTGTGGCCAGTATTGAACGGCAACTGGCATGGCCGGCCATGGGCAAGGCCTCGCACAAGAAGAGGCACCTAGACACGGCACTGTCCCAATTTACCGATGAGGACTTTGATGTTTATAGGGGCCGTGAGTTATTCCGGGACTCGGATTCCTCTGGGGATCGTCATGGAGAGTATGACAGTGATCTAGGGAGGATACTTGGCTCCCGGATGATACCAACAGGCTCTTGTCGGCAGTTTTTGATACTCTTCACATCGCTCCCCCTAAGGCGGCGAAGAAGAAGCAGGGTGAGCTCTTCCGCCCTGACAAGCAACGCTTGGAGTTCCCAGAGCAGGGCCACTTTTCCAATATGGTTCTCAAGGAGTGGGAACGCCCCAACAGGTTACCCTCGGTGTCCAAGGGTTTGAATAGAAGGTATGGCTGGTTCGCCGGTGGACACTCTGGTCCTGGGGTTGTCTAACACATCGGTCATGCTGTCTCCTGGCACCACAACTTTGCGTGAGAACGCTGACCGGCGTATGGATCAGCTGGCTTGTCATGCTTTCACTATGTTGGGGCTGGTTTGCGTCTGGTCTGTGCTGCGGCTATTGTGGCCATCGCTGTTAAAAAGAAGGTCAGGCACCTGGCTGAGGCCACCGGTCTCGCAAGAATATGGAGGATCATAAGGACCTTTTGCTTTGTGCTGACTTTGCTGCCTTTGTACTATCTGCCATGGATGAAGCCGTCAGGCTTGGCGGTAGGGCTTCGGCCCTCTTGGTTGCTATGCGTAGGTCTGTCTGGTTGCGCCAGTGGGTGGCCGACACTGCCGCTAAGAAGTCTCTTCGATGAGCGTCTTGATGCTCTGACCAAGGATGGAAGGCTCCCCCAGCGTAGGAAGCAGGCTCTGCCCTTTCGGGGATCCTCTTCCTTTCGCCCTTCAAGGGGAGGTCGTGGATCCTCATTCTCAGGTGGTCGCAGAGGCTCTTGGGGTCGAGGCAGATCCCGCGGTTGCCCTGGTCTTTACTGGGGAACCAAGCCCAAACCTTCCCCCAAGGCCCCTCAGGCATGAGGAGGTGCCCTCAGCCAACCGGGTGGGGGGACGGCTTCGGTTTTTGCTCACGTCTGGAGACTGCGCGTCTCAGACCAATGGAGATAAGAGTTTGCAGCCTGGCCATCTCCAAGATTCCTCCGTTCCAGGATATCTCTAAATCCTGTGGCGGCTAGGGCCTGCAGTTGGCTATACAGTGGCTTCTAGCTTCCGGAGTGATTTGCCCGGTACCTCTTCAGGAACAGGGTCGGGGGTACTACAACCTATTCACGGTTCCTAAGGACAGCTCCCTGAGGCCCATCCTGGATTTAAAGGGTCTCAACAAATTTGTCAGATTCAAGCATTTCCCCATGGAGACCTTACGCTCAGCTGCGAGTTCCCTTCGGCTGGGCGACTTCATGACCACGGCAGACATCAAGGGTGCCTACCTTCACGTTCCAATCTTTCCAGGTCACCAGAGGTTCTTGAGGTTTGCTCTGGGGGATCAACACTACCAGTTTGTGGCCTTGCCGTTTGGTATTATATCAGCCCCTCAGGTTTTCACCAAAGTGCTGGCGGGTGTCATGGCTCTACTGAGGAACCAGGGCATTCACATTCTCCCTTACCTGGACTACCTATTGATTGCCGCTCAATCTCTTCATCAGGCCGAGAAGGATACTCAGGTGGTGACGTCCACTCTCGAGTCCTTCGGCTGGGTGATCAACTATCCCAAGTCCTCACTATCTCCATCTTTGGCGAGGTCCTTTCTGGGCATGACACTGGATACTTCTCAGGTCAAGGTTTTTCTCCCTCAGCAGACGGTGGAGGGCCTTCAGATGCAGGCGCGGGCTCTACTGTCGTATCCTCACCCCTCCTGCTTCGAGGCGGTTCCCTTTGCTCAGTTTCACATGAGACCTCTTCAGTTACTCCTCTTGTCGGTTTGGGATCGGACCCAGGAGTCCATGGATCAGGAGTTTGCTCTGTCCCCTCTGGTCAGACAGTCCCTCTCTTGGTGGTTGGACTTCACGATGGGAGATTGTCACCACGGACGCCAGTCTGACCAGCTGGGGGGGGGAGTTTGGCAGTCACTGAAGTTTCAGGGTCAGTGGGTTCCCCAGGAGGCCCACATGCCCATCAACATCCTAGAGCTGAGGGCGATCAGGTTGGTGCTCTTTCAGTTGACTCCCCACCTTCGGGGTCGTGCTGTACAGGTCCGCTCGGACAATCAGACAGCGGTTGCCTACATCAATCATCAGGGAGGGACCTGGAGCAAGCGAGGGCAGAGGAGACTGTTCCCTGCATCTTGGTGGTTTACATTCCGGGGGTGGAGAACCAGGAGGCGGACTCCCTGAGCAGGGGGACGTCTCATCTGGGGGAATGGTCTCTCAGCAACAGGGTTTTCTACACTGTGGGTCAGCCGGATGTGGACCTATTTGTGTCCCGTCACAATCGCAAGCTTCCAAGATTCGTCTCCCTGTCAAAGTATCCTCTGGCCTTCGTCACGGACGCGCTTGCGATTCCCTGGACGGAGTTTCGGCTCCTCTATGTATTTCCCCCCTTTCCTCTGCTGGGTCATGTGCTGCGCAAGATAGCCCAGGAGGGGGTACCGGCCATTCTGGTGGCCCCCCGCTGGCCGAGGACGCTGGCTTTAACGGCTTGGCTGCTGAAACCTCCATCTCGATGGGCAAGGGTTTGCCGGCCTCTGTTGTCGATACTTTGATTCAGGCTCGGAAAAAATCTTCGTCTACTATTTACTACAGGGTCTGCCATGCTTATATTGCTTGGTGTGAGTTCAAGTCTCTATCTTGTCGTGAATTCTCCATTCCCAGGATTCTGGAGTTTTTACAGCATGAAAAAACAGAAAAGCACAGCGCTAAATCAAAAATAATCCTTACGCCAATAGTCTTAATATTGCTCTAACGTGTAAAAATACTGTCCACTCCACCAGTAAATAAATAAAAATTAATCTATATACAACACAGAGCAAAAAAAGTTCTTTCAAGAAACAGTCCTTTAAGCTGTATCAATAAAAAGGAAATCCCACGGTGTATGTGTCAAACATAAATAAAGCGTGATCCAAATCCTCCACCATCCAAAATGGGTGCTTACCAGATATGTCTAAGAAACAGGCATTTAGGGCAATTTATAGCCTCCAGCTCTCCAGTTGATTTGCTGATCACGGTCCCTCTTTTTTGCTGTATAGTCCCTTTTAAATGTGGGCAACAGGGATACCTTATCCCTCAGAGAATAAGTAACCATAAAAGGGAGGAAACACAAAGAAAATCTAGTGCAACTCTGTATAAAACACTGAATATTTTAATAAAAAGAATTGCACTCACAATACAGACGTCAATAAAAAGCGTAATTCAAACTCCAAGGTACAAACTGCGCAGAAGATTTGCTTCTCTCAGAGTCCGGTACATATAAAAGCCGATAGCTATCCACTATTTGAAACTGCTAAAAAAAGTTTCCTTGAGGTAAAACCATATCCCTGCCTGACGCGTTTTGTTGCTACTGCAACTTTAACGAAGGCTGGGGATATGGTAAAGAACTACTGAATATATACTCACATGTGTAAAGGTCAACTTCCGTCCTCTCCCGCCGCTCGCCATCACGCTGAATACGCCATAAAGGTTCAGCGTCCTCCAGCCAATCATAGGCTGCTAGAGGGGGAAGCGTCATCCCACACTGCTCCTAGTACAGCGCAGATTAGGGGGCGGGGGTCTGTCCGTCCATCAGAGAAAGAGAGGCGGGATTAGCCGCCGACAGAAAAAAGGGGCGGGGTTAGCTGCCGTCTGCTAAATCTTTCCACCAACACAGCGGGACCAAGTGTCATGTCAAAAGACAAGACACCAAGCTAGGGAGGTGTGGCTAAGACACTTCCCATCTCCCACCAGGAGGTCATACCTGCGCCACACAGAGAAAGCATCCTTCCTCCGCATCTAAGCGGGATTGGCTGTCAGTTACTGGAATTATAATAAAAATCTAGGGTATAAGCATCGGTCTTTAATAAAATGGTTATAGAATGGGAATGTGGTTTTACCCTTCTCCCACTTACTAAGGGCACCTAACACACCTTTTACAGCATGGTCTGGATTCGGGTCTACAACTTAGTACCCTCAAGGGACAGGTTTCGGCTCTGGCAATCTTTTTTCAAAGATCTTTTGCCAATCATAGGCTTGTCAAGACTTTTTTCCAGGGAGTTACTCATGTGCATCCGCCGCGTAAGCCTCTGTTACCGGTTTGGGATTTAAACTTGGTGCTTTCTGCTCTACAGGTTCCTTCCTTCGAGCCTCTGTGTAAGGCCACTCTGTCCATTCTGACTCTTAAGGTAGCCTTTCTGGTCGCTATAACTTCGGTGCGTCGAGTATCTGAGCTGGCGGCGCTTTCCATGAAACCTCCTTATTTTGAGCGGCATCAGGATAAGGTGGTGTTCCGTCTTAATCCGGAATTTTTGCCCAAAGTTGTATCTGTCTTTCATCTCAATGAGGACATTGTTTTGCCTTCCTATTGTCCTGCCCCTGCTAATTCCAAGGAACGGAACTTTCGTTCTCTGGATGTGGTCAGGGCGCTCAAGTATTATCTGGTCGCTACTGAGCCCTTTAGGAAGTCTGACTCTCTTTTTGTTCTTCATTCTGGACCTAGCAAGGACTTGCCTCCAGCCAAATCCACTATCAGCAAGTGGATTAGACAGGCGGTGGTGCGAGCTTATTCTGCCAAAGGGAAAGAACCTCCCTTCCACATTACTGCTCACTCTACTAGGGCTATTGGTGCCTCTTGGGCTTTTCAGTTTGCAAGTTTGTAAGGCCGCTACTTAGTCTTCTGTTCATACTTTTTTTTTAAAGTTTTACAAGGTAGATGTTAGGGCTTCAGCTGATGCTGTTTTTGGCCGTAAGGTGATTCAGGCGGTAGTGGCTTGAACTGCCTGCCGTTACTCATTGGGGATCCCACCCTACTTTAAGGACATTGCTATTGGATGTCCCAGAAGTAATGATTGAAATGAAACAGAACGTGCTGTACACTTGGAAAAAATACCATTTTGTGATTAAACTGCCGAGAGACAAGGAACATGGGCCTCCGCCCAGGTCAGGATCAGGGACACCTCTCTGAGGGCACCCAGACTGCGAGTCCCTGCCTGATGATTGATGTAAGCAACCGCTGTCCGATTGTCCGAGCGAACCTGGGCCTTGCTGAGTCAAATGAAAAAGAACCAGACGGATGGCTCTCAGTTCCAGAATATTGATGGGCAAGTGGGCCTCTCGAGGCCCCCACTGCCCCTGAAACTGAAGATCCTTCCAGAATCCCCCCCCCATCCCGAAAGACTGGCGTCCGTGGTGACGATCTCCCAAAGAGGAGTCAGAAAAGACCTGCCCCTCAAAAGATTGGTCGAGACCAACCACCATTGAAGGGACTGCCGGACCCGGGAGGACAACTGGAAGGACCGATCCAACGACCGTGGTCGCCGGTCCCAAGACGCCAACAGATGAAGCTGAAGCGTCCTTGTGTGAAATTGAGCAAAAGGAACTGCCTCGAAAGAGGCAACCATCAACCCTACCAGCCTCATCCCCAGCGGATGGACGGTCGAGGATTGGAAAGAAGGAACCGAGCCAATTCCTGAATCAGAAAAATCTTGGACTGGGGCAGAAACACCCTGTGTTGACAAGAATCCAACCGCATTCCCAGAAAGGACGCCACCCTGGCCGGGGCGAGGGAGGACTTGGGATAGTTGATCACCCAACCGAAGCTTTCCAGCGTGGAGACCACCGTCCTGGTGTCCGTCTCAGATTGATTGAGAGAAGGAGCCATGATGAGAAGATCGTCCAGATAAGGTACGATGCGAATGCCTTGAGTTCTGAGAATGGCCATCACCCCTGCCAGCACCTTGGTGAACACTCTTGGAGCCGAGGTAAAGCCAAACGGAAGTGCCACGAATTGAAAATGCCGATCCTTCATCACGAACCGAAGAGAACGTTGATGAGCCTGGCAGATGGGAACATGAAGGTAAGCATCCTTGATGTCTATGGACGTCATGAAGTCCCCCTGCTGAAGAGAACTGATGGCCGATCGCAGAGTTTCCATGCGAAACTTCCGTGTACGGATGAACCTGTTGAGGAACATCAGATCCAGAACGGGGCGAACCGACCCGTCTTTTTTGGGGACTGAAAAGATTGGAGTAATACCCGAGGCCCACTTCCAAGTGCGGCACCGGCCGGATGACCGCCATTTCCAGAAGATTCTTTACTGACGCCAGGAGCCCCTGCGCGGCCAAAGGATCGGTGGGCACCCGAGACCGGAAAAACCGTGAAGGAGGGCGAGACTCGAACTCCAGCTTGTAACCGGACGACACCACCTCCCGGATCCATCTGTCCGGAACCTCCTGGTCCCAAACCTGGGAGAAGTGTCGCAATCGCCCCCCCACCCGCACGGGTGAGGGCACCCCCTCATTGCTGAGCGGGCTTGCCAGCAGGCTTGGGGCCCCAGGACTGACCGGGACGGCCACGGCCCCTTCCCCGGGTCCAACCTGCACCCCTGGTAGCGGGAAAGGAGGCCCCTCTGCCCGCTTTGGCTCCCCGAAAGGAGGGACTAAAAGAAGTCGCTCCCCAAAAGGAACGACGCGGCCTCTTGCGTTGAGACAACTTACCACCCTTGGTAACAGAATCCAATTTCTCGCCAAACAGGCGCAAACCCACAAAAGGAAGAGCTGTAAGCGACTTCTTAGAGCTAAAGTCCGCCGTCCACTGACGCAGCCACACCGACGACGAATAGCAACCAACAGGGCCGCGGTCCTGCTACACATCGCAAGCGCATCGTCCTGGGCGGTCATGACAAAGGAAATAAACAACTCACACTGCTTGAGAGAAAAGAACTCATCACAAGTGGGATCAAGATCTGCGTACAAATCTCTAACAATGGACCTGACAGCCATCAAAAGAAGCGCCGAAGCACAAACCGGCCGCAGTGCCGATCCAGCACTGATAAAACCATGGCGAGCCAATTGATCAATCCGACGATCCTCACCATCCTTAATGGTAGTAGTGTCGGGGAGTGCAACACAGCCGTGTTAGACAGCCCCAACAGGGGGGCATCGACGTCAGGGGGAACAGACCAAAGCTTCACCAAATCCTCCGGAAAGGGATAACGCTTATCCCAACTAGGAGGAACTCCAACAAGGCGCGTAGGTTGTTCCCATTCCTTAAGGACAACCCTCACAAAGTGTTGTTGTCTGGGAAGCACCAAACGCGGCTTGGGCACATCAAACAACTCACCCTTTGGCGGGGGGCCGCCTCAGGTGGATCCAAATCCAAAATCTCAAACATCTGAGTCAAAATGGAAGGAGAGTCCAGGAACACCCCTGCAGCCTGATCGCCAGCGGTACCAAACAATTGCTGGTCAGCAGGCTCGTCCAACTCCTTTAGGAGCTCCCCCTCCTCAGCCGGGGGACAATCGGACCAATCCAACACTTCCAACACCTCAACCTCCGGAACAGGTGAAGCCGGAGACAGGTGCTTCTGCTTAGCCGTAGCCTTTTGAGCCACCGCGGCGGAGACCATTTTCTCGAGGCTGGCCAACCGTGCACACACCTCGGATTGCGAATCCCCACCTTTGACAACGTCACACGGGGTCCGGAATAGGTGGGGGGTGTAGGAGATGACGGAGGTTGCGAGGAGCCAGAAGCCGGAGTGCCGGACTGGCGCGCAATATTCCGCTGTGCACATGGAATACATATCATGACATCATCGCCTGGGAGCAGAGCCCCACAACCCCCACGCAGCCTGGATAGCCCCGAAGAGCCGTTTCTGGTAATGTCGGAAGCCTCCATATGGTGAAATTGTGGTATTCGCAACAACCCAGGGAATTACGCAGTAAGCAACCCGGGATGCCCCCTTTAATTAAAGTCCCGGGAGTGGGAGGATTTTAAGCCTAGGAGAATCCCAATTGGAAAATAAGACTAGCCAGGTATATCAGACAGGGAGACCCACTGCAGCGAGGGGATCCCAGGATCTGTAAGGGGAAGAGACCACAATCAGTCCCCAAGAAACTACAAAGAAAGTTTGCCAGCATGCGCACACACACACCAACACAACCACACAGAATGTAAAGGTAAAATATATAAACAATATATACAAAATCAAGAAAAGTATATACAGCCAATAAATAATAATAATAATATATATATATATATATACATACATACACACACACATGTATACCTCCAGGAGGGGAAGCTATACAAATGTGACAGGGTAACTGTGCAAGCGACTGCCATTAGCACACACTGCACAGTCACACAAAGCAAGGCAAACAAACAAACCCAATACTTGAAATGACGGCGCCCTCCTCAGCCGAGCCAGGGACCCGTTTAGTGAGGACTCCGGAGTGAGGAAGAAGGAAGGAAGGCGGGCCGGGCCCAGCGCGCGAAGCGCTCCGGCCCTGCCGGAGCCATACAGCGTGGGCCGCGAAGGAGAGCGGCCCCGCCCACCAAAACACGAGCACCGCGGCCCGCCAAATGGCGGCGCCGCGTGAAGCAAACGGGCACCAACAGACGCCCCATAGGGTAAAAAGCATTGTCACAACACAACCAAGCGGGAGAAGTTTAAATACACTAAATGGAGCCCCAGCAACTAGGAACACGCGCCCGCACGCCGCGGCGCCGACCTCGCCCGCTGCCAGCACTCCAAACACTGTGAATCACACCCAAAGTGAAAGCACCCCACACAAGCCACCCCCCCCCCCAACGCGAAGGGAGAAGGGACCAAGCGGGAGAAGGTGGCCAAGGGGAACACCGGGATGGGAGCATCCCAAATCCGGATCACCATGCCGGATAACCGGAAGAGAAGAGAAGCGGAAGAGAAAAGCTTCTAGGCACCATGTGGTGCCATCTACCGTCGCCCAGCCAGCAGGCTTCTGTTATCTATCTAGGCATACAAACAATTGACTGGGCAGAAATAGACCAAGAGGGGGGTGTCGGGGTTTGACCCCGGCTACCTGCAAGCAGGAGACTTCTTTCTTCTGTCTTGTCGCATCTTGCAGAGAGAAAACACTGGGTGTTAAGTGGGAGGTCCCAGGTATATGTAGGCCAGGAGGGGCTCGTTTTCAAGACTTCTCTCTGCAACGTCGCCTCCTGCTGGAGGATAACCCTATCGTCAGAATTAAAGGGGAAGCGGGGTGTGTGACACACTGAGAATAAGACAGCCAGGGCAGAAACCTGACCCTTCAAAGTACTGAGCTGGAACCCCAGATCCAGACTGTGGAAACTCCAAAATCCTAGGAATCGAAAACACCTTGCAAGGTAAGGCCCTAGCCTCACACCAGTCAATATAGGGCCCCAAGTCCTATAGTAAATATTAAAGGAAGACCTCTTCCTAGCTCTATTCAATGTCCGAATAACCGCCTCCGACAAACCTTCCTCCCTCAGGATGAAGGTTTCAGCAGCCACGCCGTCAAAGCAAGCGTTTGTAAATTGGGGTAACATAGCTGACCCAGAGAGATAAGATCAGTACAGGCTGCCCCTGTTTCCGGATCTGAAGTCTGCGAACCAAACCTGTCTTGGCCACCTTGAGGCCACCAGAATTGCTGGTGCCCCCTCTAGAGCCAGCTTGCGCACTACCTTGCCAACCATGGAGAAGGGGGGAAACAGGTACAGAAACCCCAGATCCCTCCAGGCAAGGGACAAGGCGTCCACTGCCAGGGCCAGAGGATCCTGAGACAGAGATACAAAGGTTGAGAGCTTGTGATTGTGCCGAGAGGCAAAGAGATCCACCTCCGGAGTCCCCCACTTGTGACACAGGGACTGAAATACCCTGTGGTTGAGAGACCATTCCCCCCCGCGAGAGAATCCCCTGCTCAGGGAGTCCGCCTCCGTGTTCTCCACTCCCGGAATGTACACTGCGGAGATGCAAGGAACATTGCTCTCCACCCATGTCAGAATCAGAGAGACTTCCCTGAGGGCACTCCTGCTGCGAGTCCCTCCTTGGTGATTGGTGTAAGCTACCGCAATTCGATTGTCTGATCGAACCTGAACCGGTAAGCCCTGTAGGTGAAGTGTCAGACGTGACAGAACCAAATGGATAGCTCCAAGACATTGATGGGGGTGTGAGCCTCCTGAGGACCCCACAACCCCTGGAACTGATGATCCTTCCAGTAACCTCCCCAGCCCGACCGGCTGGCATCCGTGGTAACCATCTCCCAACAATGGGCCAGAAAGGATCTGCCCCTCATCAGGTTGCTTGGTTCCAGCCACCACTGAAGGGACTGCCGAACCCTGGGAGACATCAGAAAAGATTGATCCAAGGACTGGGGACATCTGTCCCATTTCAGCAATAGATGGAGTTGAAGCAACCTCATGTGTAACTGAGCAAAGGGGACTGCCTTGAAGGAAGCCACCATCAAACCTACCAGAGTCATCCCTAGCAAGATAAAAGGGCGAGGATTGGTCAGGAGAACACGTATCATATCCTGAACCCTCTGTACCTTTGGCTGAGGTAGGAACACTCTGCCTGACTGGTATCCACATTCATGGCCAGAAAAGAGATCTTCCTGATGGGGAGAGAGAAGACTTGGGGTGGTTGATCACCCGTCCGAACTTTTCCAACGTCGTCACCACCGTCCTGGTGTCCAGCTCCGCCTGGCAGAGGGAAGAAGCTGTAATGAGTAGGTAGTCCAGATACGGCACAATGCGAATGGCCTGGGCTCTGAGCAGGGCCATTATGCCCGCCAGAACCATTGGTAAACACCCTCGGTGCCGAGGTCAGCCCGAACGGGAGGGCCACAAACTGAAAATGCTGATCTCCAACCACGAACCTGAGAAATCTCTGGTGTGCTGGGAAAATTGGTACATGAAGGTAAGCTTCAAATCCAGAATGGGTCTTATGGAGCCATCCTTTTTGGGAACCGTGAAGAGGTTGGAAGAATAGCCCAGGCCTCTCTCTGAAAGAGGCACTGGGCATATGACCGCCATGTCCAGGAGATTCTTTACAGCCAACAGGAGCCCCTGCGCCGCCCGAGAATCCGATGGCACCCGAGACCTTAGGAATCTGGGAGGAGGCAGGTACTCGAACTCCAGTTTGTACCCAGACGAGGCCACTTCCAATATCCACTTGTCTGTGACCTCCTGGGCCCAGACCTGGAAGAAGAGCCGCAGCCGTCCCCCCAGCCATAAGGATGAGGGCGCCTCCTCATTGCTGAGCTGGCTTGGCAACGGGCTTGGAACCCCAGGTAGAGGCTGAACGGGCGCGTCCCCTGCCTCTGTTCCAGGAATCACCTCTGAAGCTAGAGTAGGCAAGACCTCTGCCCACTCTGGCACCGCGAAAGGAAGGATTGAAGGAGCTTGCCCCCCGAAAGGAGCGACGCTGCTTCTTACGCTGAGGTAGCTTTCCACCTTTCGCCACAGAATTCAATTTGTCACCAAACAGCCACATACCCAAGAAGGGCAGTGCTGTGATTTCTTGGCCGCTATGTCAGCCGCCCACTGGCATAGCCATACCGATCGGCGCATGGCCACCAGCAGAGCCGAGGTTCTACTACACATGATAATAGTGTCATCCATAGCCGCCAACACAAAATTCATGAACAATTCACACCTCTTAAAGGCTGTGAATTCAATGCTGGCCGGGCTGAGCTGGGACCCTTTTAACATGTCCCTAATCTCAGACCTGGTAGCCACAGCCATGAGTGCAGATGCACAAACAGGCCGCAAGGCTGAACCCACACTGGCAAAGACATGGCATGCCATCTGATCAATGCGCTTATCCTCGCCATCCTTAAGGGTAGTGGCGTCATGAGTATGTACAACGGAGGTGTTGGACAATCCTAAGATGGGCGCATAGACCTCGGGAGGGGAAGACCATCGCTTCACCGCGTCCACCAGGAAGGGATACTTCCTATCCCATCCCTGCGGAACACCGGGAAGCCGACTCGGCTTCTCCCATTCTCTAAGAATAATGCTATCAAAATTATCCTGATTTGGGAACTCCAAGCGGGGCTTAGATAAGCCAAATAATTCCCCCTTCTTCGGAGGGGCCTCCGCTGGTGGGGAAATATATATATAAGAGATGGGCCAGGACTTCGGGGGTATCAACAGCATCCCCCAGTGCCTGCCCGGCATCAGAACCAAAGAACTGCAGTTCTTCAGTCTCAGATTCCCCAAACAATTCCCCCCTCCTCAAGAGGGGAATAATCAGACCAGTCAGGGGAGTCACAATCATCAAAATCAAGTACCGGCGTAGCCGGTGACAGATGCCTTTTCTTAGCAGGGGCTTTTCTGCCCACTGAGCTAGCAATAATTTTCTTGAGGTTGGCCAGCCTAGCACATTCAGAGTGCGACTGCCCGCTAATGACCGTGTCACTTGGGGTACGGATAGTGCGGGGTGGGGAAAGAGATGAGACGGGCGGCACTGACCTGGCTTGGGATCCCGACTGCTGCGTTATGGCCTGATGTGCACATGGTATGCAAATTAGTACATTTTGCCCCGTAAGGGGTACCCCACAACCCACACATAGCCGGGATTGTCCTGAAGGGAGCCCGAGCCCGGTATCCTGTGGAGCCTCCATATGGTGATTTTAAAAATACAATTCTGTGAAATACTCACCTGTAGAATTGATATTATTTGTATACAGTACGTCCTGCTCCAGATATAGTACTTACACTTGGGTTATCCTCCGCCAGATGGCGCTGCACTGCAGAGACATGCAAAACAGGCTCCTCCCGGCCCCTCAAATACCCGGGGACCTCCCACAAATCCCCAGCATTGAAAAGCAGTGAACAAGAAGCCGGGAGAATTAACCACCGAAACTGGTAACTATAACAACGGTAACAATCACCATACAGGGGATCCAGAATAATGCAAAAACCAGGGTGGGGTGGAGCAGGACGTACTGTATACAAATAATATCAATTCTACAGGTATTTCACAGAATTGTATTATTTTTAGTATACAGTATGTCCTGCTCCAGATATAGTACTTACACTTGGGACATCCAATAGCAGTGCCCATAAAGTAGGGTGGGATCCCCAACAAAAAAGGCAACAGCAGGCAGTTAAAACCACTGCCACCTGCATAACCATGCGGCCAAGACAGCATGAGCTGAGGCCCTAACATCAACCTTGTAAAACTTTGAAAAAGGTATGAACAGAAGACCAAATAGCGGCCTAGCAATCAGTTCAACAGAACCCTGGTGCTGAAAAGCCCAAGAGGCACCAAAGCACAAGTAGAATAAGAAGCAAAGCGAAAAGGAAGATTCTTCCCCATGTTGGAATAGGCCCGAGTAACAGCCTGACGAATCCAATAGCTAACAGTAGACTTGGCAGAAACCAAAGACCCTTTCCTAGGACCAGAAGGAACCATCCCCTTCAAAAAAATGACCAGGGCCAAGGCCGCCCAACTCCCTGAGAACAGACGAGATCGGGCACATTCAGGATGGAGTGACCGTAGGTCCAAAGGAGCATAATTTCTCCTAAAGGACACAGTGACTACCAAGGAAAAACTTCCAACACCTGCTCAAGGAAAGCAGAACCCTTTCCTCAACGCTGCTAGGAATAACGCACCGAAGGAATAACGATATTTTGAATCAATGAATCTAAGACACCACCGTAGGCAGAGAGTCCGGCTTCAGGCGGAACACCGCCTTATCCTGGTGTATCTCAAAGGGGGCTAGGTAGACAGAGCCGCCCGCCAAACATACGTCTGACCGAAGTAACACCCACCAGGAGGACAACCTTGAGGGTAAGAACAGCCAGACAGCATCCTGAATATGACCAGAGGGAAAAAAAAACCCCGTAAGGCAGACAGAATCAAATTCAAATCCCAACAGGGACCATAGGGTTACATGGGGGACGCACATGGGTACCCCCTGAAAGAAGTCTTAACCAAGGAAGACTGAACAAAGGACTTCTAAGGCAAGGCAGACAGGGCAGACCTGAACCATCAGAGTACTGGGTTGGAGACCAACTCAAACTCATGCTGTAATAACTCTAGAACCCTGGGAACCGAGAATGCCCGACAGGGAAGAGACCTAGACTCACACCAATTGATATGGGTAAACCATACCCTATAACAGATGGAAGAAGAAGAGGAAGAAGCTTACTCCTAGTCTTCCCATAGTCTCAATCACCGAGACAGATAAGCCTGTCTCCATCAAGATGGATGTTTCAGCAGTCAGGCCGTCTAGGCCAGAGTCTGTAAATTGGGGTGACGTAAAGGGGACCACCAGAGTCACTGGTCCCCCTTCCAGAGCAATCTTGCGCAGAACCCTGCCTAGCAGGGGGAATGTAGAAAAGCCATACAGAACAGAATGTCCAGTCATAACGTTACCAAGGCATCCTGACTACGGCCAGAAGATCCTGGGGCAGGGAAAACAAGGCCCGAGAGCTTGTGATAGCGCCGGGACACAGACAGGTCCATAACTGGTTTGACCCCATAGTGACACAGGGATTAGCACATCCCTACCGGGGCGAAAACCACTGATATGCAAGGAACATAGTCCTCCACCCAGATTAGGATCACAGACATTTCCTGGGAGGACCCCCCTGCTCCAGGTCCCTTCCAGATGATTAATGTAGGCCACTGTCAACAGACAGACCGATCGCCCCGGACAGGTAGGTCCTGAAGAGGAGTAGCCAAGCGAAATAGAACCAACCTGAACGCCCACTGTTTCAAACATTGATAGGCGTATGGAGCCTCTAAAGGCCCCACCTCCCCCAGAACCGCATCCTCTTGGGGGACTGTGGAAAGGTTGGTTGCCTCTGCCTGTTAAGGGGCAATCTGCAAGTGACCATCAGACCCCCGCAGGCCTTGCATGGCCTGTGCCAGCACCTGAACAGAGGCAGGGACCAGGAGTACTCGGGACCTGATAATCTTGGGGAAGGCCGCGCAGCAAACTATCTTGTATCCGGAGGACACTACCTCCTGAATCCACCAGTATGAGGCGTAATGCCTCCTGAAAAGAGCAAAGCACCGCAGCCATCCCCTCACTCAGACGGGCGAGAGCGCCCCATCATGCTTCAGGGGGGTTTGGTGGAAGATTTAGGCTTAGTCCCGCCGGAGGGGCCAGAGCGTTGTCTGCTGCTCCCGAGGGCAGGAGTCTGCGCAAGCCCCCAGGAAGGACACCCCTGGTTCTTGTTTAAAACTATGGTAGGGAGGGGGAGGGGTACCCCTGCCCCGAGGGGGCCGAGACAGCCGCCTGCGTTGGGGTGATTTGCCCTTTTTACCAAACAGGTCCAGACGGGCCCCAAACAGGCGTTGCCCTCAAAAGGGAAGCCCAGTAAGAGTCTTTTTAGTAGCATCGTCAGCACCCCACTGTCTCAGCCAAACCAAGCGACGTATAGTCACCACAAGGGCAGAGGTTCTTGCACACATTCTAATGGTGTCATCCAGCGCTAATAGGATACATTTACAAACACATCACAACTGGAGAGTGCATTAAACACTTCCCAGGGGAGATCCTCAGGCTGATGCTCAAGCATCTTTCTGATGAGGGTTCTAGCAGCCACTGCAGTAATAGCTGCGGCACAGACCGGGCGCAGCGCCGTCCCTGCACAAGAAAAGGCGTGGGAGGCCAGCAGATCAATGCGCCAGTCCTCAGCATCCCGAAGGGTACTATAAGCAGGGGTTGTAATAAAGTGGGGGTTAGGAACCCCTATGATCAGGGCATCCACCACGGGGGGTGATGACCAACAATTAACCACCTCAGGGGGGAAAAGGGTATTTCCTATCCCAGTCCCCTGGAAGTTTACTGGGGCATTCCCATTCCTTGAGCACGAGAGCATGGAAATGAGGCTGCTCTAGAAATTCCAAGCATGCTGTCGCTGTATGGAAACGCTCCCCTCTCGGCTTGGGGGCCTCACCAGGGAGAGAGATAGAACCTTAAAAGACCTTAATCAACAGATCGTCAGTGTCACACTGGGCCCAGTAATCAGGGCCAGAATCGTCATGACTCCTCGGCCTCTCATCAGATGAGCCTGAGTCAGAGAACAGCTCTCCATCAGAAGGGGTATAGTCACACGGAGAAGTAAACTCCTCAGTTCCCATAGGAAAAACAGTAACATGAGGCGTCAAGTGCCGCTTCTTACCAGGGCCCTTGCGCTCTGACAACCTTGCAATAATCTGTTCAGCCGTAGGCAGTCTGGAAGACCCAACAGGCTGCAAATCCCCACTTGTATGCGACTCAGCAGGAGTGAGATTTAAGCATGGGGAAATAGGTGAATTGAAGCTAGAGTCCGCAGACCCGTGCCCTGTCAGCATCAGCATGGGGTTGTCCACACGCTACACACAGCCGGTCGTGTCCCAGAGGGACCCCGGTCACATAATTCTGAGATGCCTCCATATGGTGATTATTTAGGCACAATATGCCAGTAGGGGTTTACGCAATAGGCCACCCAGGATGCCCCAAAGACCCGCTAAGGAAGTGGGAGAATTTTACAAGGCCCGCTATAAATTACACAGGGCCGGGAGAAGCCAATGGTGTTCCCCAGTCTGAAAGACACAATGAGAATAAGAGGTGTCAGAAACATGCGCAGTAAGCAAGAAGTATGAAAATCGCCCGCGAGGGCACTTTCAGACCAAGGAAGGAGGAGGACCGTTACCACGCGTGCGCGCGACTACCATCAAAATGGCGGCAAGCGAACCTCGAAGGGCGGGCCAGAGCGTCCCGTGACGCGGAGCGCGCCAAGCCAGGTCCCCGCCCCCTCGAAGAGCGCGAACTCTAAGCCAGTAGTCAACTTGTCATGAGGAGCGAAGTGTATGACACACTTAAAATAGATGATTTGCCAATGAAGACGCTACAGCGCCTGAGGCGCCGCCGCCGCCCGGCGCAGCATATCCAATAAGGCAAGAGACGCGCGCGGCGGTAGCCGATACACAATAAAAATGCAAACAGCGCGGCTCTGACACCAGATATATAAGTCAAAGGACAATACTAAGGCCATAAGCGTGTAAACCAAATACACTGAGACCACCACACCCCCCCCCCTTTTCTTTCCCCCCCGAGCTACGCGGGGAACGAGGGAGGATGGCGACCCTTTGTACAGGGCCTACCGCTACACGGGGTATGGGGCAATAATGCAGGAGGGGCATCCCCTATGAGGCTCACCATCAGCCTAAACCGCCTACCCTTTGGTGGGGGACTGCGGTGGAGCCTAGCTCCATAAGCACGCATGGTGCTGCCTACCTTCACCCAGGCTGGGAGGCACATCACACAGGGAGGACGGGTGGGAATAGTCCAACAGGGCCGCAGGCTTTAATAGCCCCGCTCACCTGCGAGAGAGTGATACTTCATGTCGCAGTCAGCACTGCAGAGAAATCTGGGGATTTGTGGGAAGTCCCCGGGTATTTGAGGGGCCGGGAGGAGCCTGTTTTGCATGTCTCTGCAGTGCCGCGCCATCTGGCGGAGGATAACCCAAGTGTAAGTACTATATCTGGAGCAGGACATACTGTATACTAAGAATAGTAGTCGCAATGACCAGAGGGAATTACGCTGATAAGCTACCCGGTATGCCCCTTTTAAGTCCCAAGTGGGAGGATTTTAGGTGCCCAATTTACTCTAGGGACCCTAGGACCGGGAGAACCCCCTTTTAAGCAGGTAGCCCTCCTGAAAAAATACAATTCTGTGAAATACTCACCTGTAGAATTGGTATTATACATATACAGTACGTCCTGCTCCAGATATAATACTTACACTTGGGTTATCCTCCGCCAGATGGCGCTGTGCACTGCAGACATGCAAAAAAAAAAAAACAGGCTCCTCCTGGCCCTTCATATACCCGGGGACCTCCCACAAATCCCCAGCATTGAAAAGCAGTGAACCAGAAGCCGGGAGAAGTTAACCACCAAAACAAACTGGTAATGATAACAGTAAGAACAATCACCATACAGGGGATCCAGAATAATGCAAAAACCAGGGTGGGGTGGAGCAGGACGTACTGTATACGTATAATACCAATTCTACAGGTGAGTATTTCACAGAATTGTATTATTCTAAGTATACAGTACGTCCTGCTCCAGATATAATACTTACACTTGGGACATCCAATTGCAGTGTCCATAAAGTAGGGTGGGATCCCCAACAAAAAAGGCACAGCAGACAGTAGAGACACGGTCACCTGCAAACCTTGCCACCGAAAGCGACATGAGCAAATGCTCCAACGTCAACATCATAAGAACCTTTGAAAAGGTATGAACAGAAAACCAAGTAGCGGTCTAGCAAACTTGTACAACAAAACCTGGTGCTGAAAGGCCCAAGGATACCAAGACACCAGTAGAATCAGAATAAAGTGAGAAGAAACTCATCACCTCAAAAGGAATAGGCCTGAGTAACAGCATGACAAAATCAAATGCTAACAATAGTCCAGGAAGAAGCCAAACCTTCCCAAGGACCAGAAGGGAAAATCATCCAAGTAAAGGCTAGGCCAAGGGCCGCTTAACCCCTGGAAGCAGACGAGATCAGGCACATACGGAGGTAGGTGCCCACAAACCCCAAGGGGCATCAGTCCCCCTAAGGGACCAGAGGCAATCCAGGAAAAAAATTCCAGCACCTGAAGAGGGAAAGTAAATCCCCTTGCCTCAGCGGTACTAGGAATAAAGCACAGAAGAAAGACAATGTCTTAAATACATGAGCCTAAGTCACCACCATAGGCAAAAGGTCCGGCGTAAAGCGGAGCACCACCTTATCCTGGTGCATATCAAGGAACGAGGGCTAGCAAAAAAGAGCCGCCTGCTCAGACACACGGCTGACTGAAGTAGCAGACCCAAAGGACAACTATGAAGGTAAAAGACAGCCAGACAGCATCCTGAATCGGTCCGGAAGGAACACCCCGCAAGGCAAACAGCATAAGAATCCAATTCCCAACAAGGACCATAGAATTACATGGGGAAAGCAATAAGCAACCCCCGAAAGAATGCTTAGTCAAGGAAAATAAGCAAAATACTTCTGCAGGAAGGCGAACAGGGCAGAACCTGACCCTTCAGAGTACCGAGTTGGAGAGCCAACTCCAAGCCATGCTATAATAACTCTAGAGCACTGGGAACAGAGAATGCCCAACAGGGAAGAGACCTAGACTAACACCAATCCATATGGGTAAACCATACCTCATAAGAGATGGAAGAAGAAGAAGAGCCCTGCTCTTAGGCTTCTCTCCTCTGTGTTCGTGACTATTGGAAGTCTGTCTCCATAAGGACGGAAGACCCAGCCGTCAGACTGTAGATTGGAGTGACGTAAAGGAGGCCCTGAGCGAAACAGGGCAGCACCCCTAGCAGAACGTACAGAACTACTACCCTAGGTATCACGTCTGCGAATCCACACTCCACTAGGCCACCAGTATCAATGGTCCCCTTACCAGAGCAATTCTGCACAGAACCCCGCCTAGCAGGGGGAACGGAGATAAGACATACAGACCAGAATGTCCTGTCATAAAATTACTAAATCATCATGACCACGGCCAGAGGATCCAGGGGCAGGGAAACGAGTGGCAAGAGCTTGAAATAGTGACGGGGCAACAGATCCACACTGGTTGAACTTCATAGTGACACAAGAATTAGTACATCCTGTCGCAGAGGGACCTCCACCGGAGCGAATACCACTGATATGTAGGCAACATTGTCCTCCACCCAGATCAGGAACATATACCTTCCTGGGGGACCATCCTGCTCCAGGTCCCACACAGATGATTAAGGTAGGCCACAGTCGTCAGACAGACCGAGCACCGCCAAACAGGCAGGCCGTGAAGAGGAGAAGTCAAGCGAGATAGCGTCAACCTGAAAACTCACTGTTTCAATATTGATAGGCGCACGGACCTCCTAAAGGCCCCACCTTCCCCCGCACCCGCATGGGGTTACAGAAGAAAACCTCCCTATCAACCCGATAGGTTGGCATCCATGGTGACCGTCTCTAGGAAGGGCAAGAAGGGAACTGCCCCCAGACAGGTTCCTAGAGTAAATCCACTCCAAGAGGGACTCCTAACCAAGGGGGAAAGGCACACATGACCCTGCTCCAGGGATGCTGGGTCCCAGTCCAGTATTAACAATAGAAGCTGCAGAAGGGCCCCAGGTAGGGGCGTATAAGGGACTTCTTCTAAGCAAGTCACCAAACGGGCCCACAAGATTCTCGCCTGAACCGAATCTAGATTCATCCCTAGGAATGGAGATACCAATCAAGGGCACAAGGAGGACTTGAGGTGAATGAAGACCCATCCAAAGGACTCCAAATGGACGCCACCAGCCGAGTAGCTAACTCGACCTGACGTAGAGATTGGGAAGCGAAAAGGACAACCGGGTAGGTCTCACGCGGACGCCCCTTGGTCTCCTCAGAGACATAGCCTCCATCAGTACCTTGCTGAGCACTCTGGAGGCAGAAGAGAAGCCAGATAACAGATTAGCAGTGTTGGACTTCCAACACAAACCTGAAGAGCCTCTGTGTCTAGAAGACACGGGGATGTAAGCATAAGCATCCTTGATCTCCCCAGACGGCAAGGGCCCACTAGGCGCAAGGCGCTGGTGGCCCAACTCAGATTTTTCATGCAGAACTGCCTGAAATAGTAGAATTGCCGACAACCTGTGAATTCAGAAGGGCAGACTGACTCAACCCTTTGGGGGAATGTGAAAGGGTTGGTGTAGCGGCACCTGCTTCTGCCTGTTAAGGGCAAACTGCAAGTGACCTCCAGACCCCGCAAGCCGTGAATGGCCTGCACCAGCACCCAAACAGAGGCAGGGACCAGGAGTACCGTGACAATCATGGGGGAGGCCGCGCAGCAAACTTTATCCTGTATCCAGAGGAAACTACCTCCTGTATCCACCAGAATGAGGAAAAATGCCTCCTGATAGGAGCAAGGTGCTGCAGTCATCCCCTCACCCAGGCTGGCGAGGGCACCCCATCATGCTTGAGGGGATTTGGTGGAAGATTTAGGTTTAGCCCCGCCGGAGGGCCCAGAGCGTTGTCTGTTGCTCGTGGGGCAGGAGTCTGCACTAAGACTCCGGAAGGACACCCCTGGTTCTTGTTTAACCCTTTAAGTGCCAGCCTACCTGGAGTTTTTGTCACACTCTGTTGCCAGACCATTTTGCACTATTTTGCGCTCCCCATGTTCAAATGTGATTTTTGAAGGGATTTCCAGGGATTTCCCAGGAAAATGATATATTGTTTTTTTCAGCAGAGTCTGGGCTTTAACATGAAATGTCTTGTTTGTCATTTTTTAGGTGTATTCTCAATATTTTTGGTTAAATATGTGCAAAAAAAAAAAAAAAAAAAATGTTTACATATTGTAGTTTTTTTTGTAATAAAAAATGTAAGTTTGTCAATGAAATCTTATTGCGTGTGAAATCCCAATTTCTCCCGGTTACAGCGGTACCACATATGTATAGGTAGACACCCTTTCCTGCCCAGGAGACTCCCCCAAACTGAAACAACGCTTTAGGGGATTTTCAGATAAAATACAACTGTGCTACGCAATATGCGCACCTTGCAGTTTTTCCAGAAAAACAACCCTTTACATTTGAAATACCCCCAACAAACTATATATTCTCTGGAAGTACACACCTCAGGCTTTCTAGGCGTACCAGGCTTGTTGATGTGGCCATAGTTTTCTGGAAGTAATCCCTCAATGGATTCTTTGGTTGCAAAGAGTTTCCCTAAAAAAAGGATAAAAAAGCAGAATCAAAGCCACATTTTCCTAAAAAAACTATATACAAACAAGAAAAAACAAGTTTAATCTGGAAACGCAACATCCCCCGAACAGAACAATACCCAACATGCATAGGTTCTGTCAAGGGAAGAGTTGCCAAACACCCCAAAGTAAAGCATGTGCGTAACAGTAATTTTACTTGAAAATTTCAGCTCTGCAGACAAAGTGCGCACCTTGCGATTTTTCAACCAAAACAACCCTTGACATTTGGAATATCCCCCATAAACCATATATTCCCTGAAAGTACACACGTTAAGCTTTCTAAGGGTACCCAGCTTGTTGTAGTGGGCTCATCTTTCTGGAAGTAATCCCTCAAAGAATTCTTTGTTTGCGCAGGGTTTCCTTAAAAAATTTATAAAAAAGCTGAATAAAAAACACCTTTTCCTAAAATATAAATATGCAAACCAGAAAAAACAAGCTAAGTCTGAAAGCGCAAGGTCCCCCGAACAGAACAATACCCAACATGCATAGGTACTATTAACCCTTTTAATTGCCAGCCTACTTGAGATTTTGTCACCCTCTGTTGACATGTAATTTTTCCCCATTTTGCGTCATGTTTTGCGCCATTTTTGCTGGAACTTTCAGGAAAATTATATATATATTTTTTTGCAGCAGAGTTTAGGCTTTAACATGAAATGTCTTGTTTGTAAATTTTTTTTTTTTTTTTTACAATATTATTAAGTAAAAATAATAAATAAATAAAAAATGTTTAAAAAAAATTGACTCCTTTATTTTAAATAAAAAATGTATTTTATTAAGGAAAATCATATTGCATGTGAAAGCCCCATTTCTACCGATTAGAACGGTACCACATATTTATCGGTAGCCCCCTGTTCCTGCCCAGGAGACCCCCCTAACTGAAACAAGTATTTTATAACATTCACAAAAAAAATACAACTACCATCCACACTACAAAGGGTTAAATCGAGAAAAAAAATGACATAGGGTCCCCCCTCCCAGGGGAGGGAGACCCCATTTTTTTTTTGATTTTTAAGGGTTAAAAACCCTTAAAAATCAAAAAAAAAATTGACGTGGGGTCCCCCTTACCCAAAGTAACCAGCCCGGGACCAGCTATGGGGGCTTGTAGGCACAGAGTGGGGGGGCCAGCTTATGTGGCCCCCCCACCCTGCAGCCTACGAGCCCACATAGCCCATGTGGGCCCGGGCTCTTCTGCCCCCCCCTGGCCTTTGGGGAGGCAGGTAATGGGGGTGCCGGGGGTTAATGGCAAGCCACCCGCTAGCGCAGGTGGCTTGCCATCCCCCCAGCCTTGTGAACTGGTATAGGGGTCATGGACCCCTTACCAGTTCACAAGGGGTTAAATGTAAATAATCACACAGACACAAGCAGAGAAAAAATATTTTATTAATTTTTTTTTTTTTTTTTTACACTGTACTCACCTCCCATCCATCCTGGAGCCCTCTGTCCCTCGGCGATCACTGGCTTCTGCTCACTTGCTAAAAGCCTTTTATAGCTGCTGGATGACAGAACACAAAGGGTTAATCAAAAAAAAAAAAATGACATAGGGTCCCCCCTCCCAGGGGGGGGGGACCCCATTTTTTTTTTTGATTTTTAAGGGTTAAAAACCCTTAAAAATAAAAAAAAAATTGACGTGGGGTCCCCCTTACCCACAGTAACCAGCCCGGGACCAGCTATGGGGGCTTGTAGGCACAGAGTGGGGGGGCCAGCTTTTGTGGCCCCCCCCACCCTGCAGCCTACGAGCCCACATAGCCCATGTGGGCCCGGGCTCTTCTGCCCCCCCCTGGCCTTTGGGGAGGCAGGTAATGGGGGTGCCGGGGGTTAATGGCAAGCCACCCGCTAGCGCAGGTGGCTTGCCATCTCCCCAGCCTTGTGAACTGGTATAGGGGTCATGGACCCCTTACCAGTTCACAAGGGGTTAATAGTAAAAAATGACAGACACAGAGAAAAAAAAATTTATTTTTCTTTTTTTTACACTATACTCACCTCCGATCCGACGTCCCTCGCCGCTGTCTGTCCCGCGCCGCTGTCACTGACAGATGCCGGTAGTGATCGGCGCAGGGCGGGTGACAGGCGAGGGGGCTCCGATCGGAGCCTCCTCACCTGACACCCGCCCTGCTCCGATCACCACCGGCATCTGACAGATGCCGGAGCTCGGAGGGGGTATAGGAGGAGCGGGATGACGTCATCCCGCTCCTCCCACAATGGGCGGAGCTAAGCGGCGGCGGCCATCGCCGCCATTACAAGAGGTGAGGACCCGGAAGAGGGTCCTCACCTGAAGACTGCGCAGCCCAGGGGGGGGATCGGACCCCCCCCTGGTGAAGAGGAGACCCGGACAGAAGGCTCGGGCGCGGAGGTGAGTAAATGACAGTTTGTTTTTTTTTTTTTTTTACAGCGCCGATGTCAGCGCTGGAAACGGGGGGGGGGGGGGGGCGGCTGGTTTCGGGCCCCCCCCTGAAGACGGAGGACGACGGGGGGGCGATCGGATGCCCCCCGCAGGAAGAGGGGACCCCAAGCTTCACGGGGATACCGGAGGTAAGTGTTTTTTTTTTCTATCTTTTTAACTGTTTGTGGGAAATGCCAGGCACGTAGTTTCTACGTGCTTGGCACTTAACGGTAGGAGAGGCAACCACGTAGAAACTACGTGCTTGGCATTTAAAGGGTTAACGCTATGGTATGGAGGGGGAGGGGTATCCCTGACCCGAGGGGGCCGAGACGGGTGCCAGCGTTGGGGTGATTTGCCCTTTTTTTTTTTCCAAACAGGTCCAGACGGGCCCAAACAGGCGTTGCCCTCTAAAGGGGAACCTGGCAAGAGTCCTTTTAGCAGCATAGTCAGCACCCCACTGTCGCAGCCAGACCAAGCGACGCATAGCCACCACAAGGGCGGAAGTCCTCGCACACATTCTAATGGTGTCATCCATAGCTAAAAGGATAAATCTTACAAATACATCACAACTGGAGAGTGCATTAAACACCTCCCAGGGAAGATAATCAGTGTGATGCTCAAGCATCTGTCTGATGAGGGCTCTGGCGGCGACTGCAGTGATGGCCGCGGCACAGACCGGGCGCAGCGCCGTTCCTGCACAAGAAAAGGCGTGTAAAGCCAGCTTATCCATGCGCCGGTCCTCGGCATCCCGAAGGGTACTATAAGCAGGAGCTGCGATAAAGGGGGGGTTGGGAACCCCAACGACCGGCGCGTCTACCACAGGGGGCAATGACCAACAATCAACCATCTCAGGGGGAAAAGGGTATTTCCAATCCCAGTCCCCTGGAAGTTTACCGGGGGTGTTCCCATTCCTCGAGTACAAGGGCATGGAAGTGAGCCTGCTCTAGGAATTCCAAGCGCGGTGTCGCTGTATGGAAACGCTCCCCTCTCGGCTTGGTAGACGCGTTAGGGAGAGAGATAGACAGGGCCTTAAAGATCCTAATCAACAATCCAATAGTGTCAAACTGGTTCCAGTCTTTATGGTCAGAATCGTCATGGCTCCTCATCAGATGAGCCCGAGTCAGAGAACAACCCTCCTTCATCAGACGGGGTGCAGGCACGTGGAGTAGTGAACTCCTCCGATCCCTTAGCAAAGGCAGAAACAGGGGGCGTCGAGGACCGCTTCTTACCAGGGCCCGAGCGCTTTGTCGACCCCTTAATAATCTGGTCAGCCGTAGTCAGTCTGGAAGACGCAGCCGGCTGCAACTCCCCACTCGTATGCGACTCAGCAGAAGCGAGGTTTAAGCCTGGGGGAATAGGAGTGTTAAAGCGAGGAGCAGCCACTGGCGATCCTGGTTGCAGGACCAGTACTTGCTCGGCACACGGTGCACAGATCTGTGTCCTGTCAGCACCAATGAGGGGATTGCCACACGTTATACACAGCCGGTCTTGTCCCCGAGGGACCCCGGACACAAAATTCTGAGATGCCTCCATATGGTGATTATCAATGCAATATATGTCAGTAGGGATTTATGTAATAAGCAACCCTGGATGTCCCAAAGGCCCGCTAGGAATGTGGGAGGATTTTTTGTAAGCCCGCTACGAGTTATGTCAGGCCGGGAGAAGCCACCGGAGTCTTTGACGTCTGAAAGACAGAAGGGGAATAAGGTGTCAGGGCCATGCGCAGCAGAAAAAAATACTAATGATGAAAATCACCCGCGAGGGCACTTACTGACCAGGGGAGGAGAAAGACCGCCAACACGCGTGCGCGAAGATCAACAAAATGGCGGCAACCGAACCTCGAAGGGCGGGCCTAATCTGGGCGTGACGTGGAACGCGCCACGCCAGGTCCCCGCCTCCCCCAAAGAGTGCGAAGCTCTGAATCAGCCGTTAAGGCTTGACAAGCCAAGCATAGAATATGCCAGTAAAGGCATCTGCTAGTGGATACTCGTAAAGTCTAAAGACGCCCCCACCCATTCTGACGCCCGTAGGCGTGTACAAAAATTAGTTCCCTGCCCAAGTTGCAGGATAATGAAGCAGGACGTGCTGTATACGATTGCATAGTAAATTGAGAAAGGCCAAGAACAAACGGCGGCGGCCAGAATAGGAGCAAGCAGCACGGCTCTGACACCTAGTTGCCAGTCAGGGGCAAAAGTACGGCCATAAGCGTGAAAATACAGTACACTGAGACCGCCAACAGACACCCCCCTTCTTTTCCCCCGAATACGGGGGGAAACGAGGGAGGATGGCGACCCTTTACACAGGGTCCACCTCTACACGGGGCATGGGGCAATAATGTGGGAGGGACATCCACTATGAGGCTCACCATCAGCCTAAACCGCCTACCCTTTGGTGGGGGACTGCGGTGGAGCATGGCTCCGTTAAGCACGCATGGTGCTGCCTACCTTCACCCGACCAGCGCAGCCCAGGCTGGGAGGCACATCATAAGGAGGACGGGTGGGAATAGTCCAACAGGGCCGCAGGCTGTAATAGCCCCGCTCACCTGCGAGAGAGTGATACTTCAGGTCTTCGCAGTCAGCACTGCAGAGAAATCTGGGGATTTGTGGGAGGTCCCCGGGTACATGAAGGGCCGGGAGGAGCCTGTTTTTTTGCATGTCTGCAGTGCACAGCGCCATCTGGCGGAGGATAACCCAAGTGTAAGTATTATATCTGGAGCAGGACGTACTGAATACTTAGAATACACAAGCAGTGGCCATAACACATGTGCACACACAGATAAATAGCAAAGTAACCAAACAAATAGTTAACCACATAGTGTGACCTGCACTGCCCCCAGCTGAAGGGGACACAATTATTCTGAATAAGGATGAAAAGAGGGGCCCCAGGAGGGCACTCACGTGTCTCACAAGATGGCAGCCAGCAGCACAGCACTCAAGAGAGAGAGGGAGAGAGAGAGGGAGAAGGGGCGGGCCAGCACGGATCGAGTGCTGCACCTGGCCCCGCCCCCTTCCCTCACAACCAAAAGCGCGGTACCCAGCTATAGGCTGGGTTCCGCAAAAGGCGCCAAACAGGAGGGGGCGGGCCGCGGCAGCGCACCCGGCCCCGCCCTCTCGACACCGCAGCCTGAGGGGAAGAAGCTACCCTCAGCATTTAACAATAATGCAATCTAACGTGCCACACACACACTCCCATACATAAGAGTGAAAAGTTGAACATGAGAATACCCCCCCCTCCCCCGGAGGGCTACGAGAGGGACCCGGAAGGGGGGGAAATCCCGCACCATGGGTGTAAGGGATATATATCCACCTCCCCCTTAATATGGGGTCTCACGGGGAAGCATGGCTCCCTGAACACCTATTAAGGCGATTCCTACCCTCACCCGGACCTGCAGCCAAATCTGGGAGGCTAGTATAGGGACTTAGTGTATAAAGGTCCTGGCAGAAATAGGGCAAAAAATACCATTTTGTGAGTACTCCCCTATAAAATGGATATTGTCAGTGTGTCACACACCCCGCTTCCCCTTTAATTTTTACGATCGGGTTACTCCACCAGCAGATGGCGACGTTGCAGAGAGAAGTCTTGAAAACGAGCCCCTTCCGGCCTACATATACCTGGGACCTCCCTCTTAACACCCAGTGAATTCAAACAGCAGTAAGACAAGGTACCAGGAAATCCAACGGTAACCTCAAAATAAAACAAAGGAAAGCTTCACCATATAGAGGATCCAGGATACCAAAAAGGGCGGGTGAAGCGGGGTGTGTGACACACTGACAATATCCATTTTACAGGTGAGTACTCACAAAATGGTATTATTCTCAGTGTGTCACACACCCCGCTTCCCCTTTAATTCTTATGATCGGGACATCCAAAAGCAGTGTCCACAAGGGATGGGTATCCAAAGGCAAAATGAGGCATAACAAACGACTGCGGTCTGCAGAACTTTGCGACCAAACACAGCATCCGCTGAGGCCCGCACATCAACCTTGTAAAACTTAGAAAAAGTATGAACAGAAGACCAAGTAGCAGCCTTACAAACTTGTTCAACAGAAGCTTGGTGCTGAAAAGCCCAAGATGCTCCAACAGCACGAGTAGAATGAGCAGTGATACGAAAAGGGGGAACCTTCCCCTTGGCTGAATAAGCCCCAACAATCGCCTGACGAATCCATTTGCTAATGGAAGACTTGGGCGGAGCCAAACCCTTCCTAGGCCCACAGGGCACAACAAAAAATGCATCAGTCTTACGAAAAGGAGAAGTAGTAATCAAATAGTACTTAACACAGCGTACTACATCCAAACAATGCAAAATCCTCTCCTTGTCATTCTTAGGTTTAGGACACAAGGAGGGAAGAACAATATCCTGATTCAAACGAAAAGCAGAAACAACCTTAGGAAGAAAGTCCGGTTTGAAACGAAAGACCACCTTGTTCTGATGCCTCTCAAAGTAGGGCGCCTGAATCGACAAGGCCGCCAACTCCAAAACACGCCGAACCGAAGTGATAGCCACCAGGAAGGCAATCTTCTGAGTCAAGGTAGACAGAGCAATATCCTGCAAGGGAGGAGCCTGAAGAGCAGAAAGAACCAAGTTCAAGTCCCAAACCGGGAGCAATGGCTTCCTGGGAGGCCGCACATGCATAACCACCTGGAAAAAAGTGTAAACTAAAGGATGAAGCACACCAAGCGATATAGGCTCTCCAAGTCCTATAGTAGATGGTAGAAGAAGACCTCTTCCGGGCACAGATCAGAGTCTTAACAACCGAGTCAGAAAGACCCTCCTCCTTCAAGATGAAGGTCTCAGCAGCCAAGCCGTCAAACCCAGCGTTGGTAAACTGGGGTAACACAGCCGACCCTGAGTGAGCAGATCGGGCCGAAGAGGCAGAACGATCTGATCCACCGCCAGCCGAACGATGTCTGCGAACCATACTCGCCTTGGCCACCTTGGAGCCACGAGAATGACGGACACCCTTTCCAGAACCAGCTTCCGTACCACCTTGCCTAGCATGGGTATCGGAGGAAAAAGGTACAGAAACCCCAGATCCCCCCAGCTTAGAGACATGGCGTCCACCGCCAGAGCCAGAGGATCCTGGGAGAGCGACACGAAGGTCAGAAGCCTGCAATTGTGACGAGAGGCAAAACGGGTCCACCTCCAGTGTCCCCCACCGGAGACACAGCGACCGAAAAACTTGAGGATGGAGAGCCCATTCTCCCAGACGGGAAGAGCACCTGCTCAACAGATCCGCTTCCCTGTTTTCCACTCCCGGAATGTAAACTGCCGAGAGACAAGGAACATGGGCCTCCGCCCAGGTCAGGATCAGGGACACCTCTCTGAGGGCACCCAGACTGCGAGTCCCTCCCTGATGATTGATGTAAGCAACCGCTGTTCGATTGTCCGAACGAACCTGAACCGGAAGGCCCAGAACATGCTGTGTCAAAAGAACAAGAACCAGATGGATGGCTCTCAGTTCCAGAACATTGATGGGCAAGTTGGCCTCTCGAGGTCCCCACTGCCCCCGAAACTGAAGATCCTTCCAGAATCCCCCCCATCCTGAAAAACTGGCGTCCGTGGTGACAATTTCCCAGAAAGGAGTCAGGAAAGACCTGCCCCTCAAAAGATTGGTCGAGACCAACCACCATTGAAGGGACTGCCGGACCCGGGAGGACAACTGGAAGGACCGATCCAACGACCGTGGTCGCCGGTCCCAAGACGCCAACAGATGAAGCTGAAGAGTCCTTGTGTGAAATTGAGCAAAAGGAACTGCCTCGAACGAAGCAACCATCAACCCTACCAGTCTCATCCCCAGACGGATGGACGGTCGAGGATTGGAAAGAAGGAACCGAGCCAATTCCTGAATCAGACAAATCTTGGATTGAGGCAGAAACACCCTGTGTTGACAAGAATCCAACCGCATTCCCAGAAAGGACACCACCCTGGCCGGGGCGAGGGAGGACTTGGGAAAGTTGATCACCCAACCGAAGCTTTCCAGCGTGGAGACCACCGTCCTGGTGTCCGTCTCCGATTGATTGAGAGAAGGAGCCATGATGAGAAGATCGTCCAGATAAGGTACGATGCGAATGCCTTGAGATCTGAGAATGGCCATCACCCCTGCCAACACCTTGGTGAACACTCTTGGAGCCGAGGTAAGGCCAAACGGAAGTGCCACGAATTGAAAATGCTGATCCTTCATCACGAACCGAAGAAAATGTTGATGAGCCTGGCAGATGGGAACATGAAGGTAAGCATCCATGATGTCTATGGACGTCATGAAGTCCCCCTGCCGAAGAGAACCGATGGCCGATCGCAGAGTTTCCATGCGAAACTTCCGAGTACGGATGAACCTGTTGAGAAACTTCAGATCCAGAACGGGGCGAACTGACCCGTCTTTCTTGGGGACTGTGAAAAGATTGGAGTAAAACCCGAGGCCCACCTCCAAGTGCGGCACCGGCTGGATGACCGCCATTTCCAGAAGATTCTTCACCGACGCCAGGAGCCCCTGCGCGGCCAAAGGATCGGTGGGCACCCGAGACCGGAAAAACCATGAAGGAGGGCGAGACTCGAACTCCAGCTTGTAACTGGACAACACCACCTCCCGGATCCATCTGTCCGGAACCTCCTGGTCCCATACCAGGGAGAAGCGTAGCAATCGTCCCCCCACCCGCACAGGTGAGGGCAGCCCCTCATTGCTGAGCGGGCTTACCAGCAGGCTTGGGCTTGGCGCCCCAGGATTGACCGGGACGGCCACGGACCCTCCCCCGGGTCCAACCTGCACCCCTGGTAGTGGGAAAGGAGGCCCCTCTGCCCGCTCTGACCCCCCGAAAGGAGGAACTAAAAGAAGTCACTCCCCGAAAGGAACGACGAGGCCTCTTGCGTTGAGGCAACTTACCACTCTTGGTAACTGAATCCAATTTATCGCCAAACAGGCGCAAACCTACAAACGGAAGAGCTGTAAGCGACTTCTTAGAGTTAAAGTCCGGCGTCCACTGGCGCAGCCACACCGACCGCCGAATAGCAACCAACAGGTCCTGCTACACATCGCAAGTGCATCGTCCTGGGCAGACATGACAAAGGAAATAAACGATTCACACTGCTTGAGAGAAAAGAACTCATCACAAGTGGGATCAAGATCTGCGTACAAATCTCTAACAATGGACCTAACAGCCATCAGAAGAAGCGCCGAAGCACACACCGGCCGCAGTGCCGATCCAGCACTGATAAAACCATGACGAGCCAATTGATCAATCCGACGATCCTCACCATCCTTAATGGTAGTAGTGTCAGGGGAGTGCAATACAGCCGTGTTAGACAGCCCCAACACAGGAGCATCAACGTCAGGGGGAACAGACCAAAGCTTCACCAAATCCTCCGGAAAGGGATAATCAAGCAAGACATACAAACAAAAAACCTGTTAATACCTGTTAATAACCGCATTGCCCCATGCGTGGGGACGAGCGGAGGAGATAAGCTCCTAGGCACCATATAGTGCCATCTACCGTTGCCCAGCCAGCAGCCTGGGGGGCTTCCGTTAACTATCTAGGCATATAAACAATTGACTGGGCAGAAATAGACCAAAAGGGGATGCCGGGGTCTGACCCCGGCTACCTGCAAGCAGGAGACTTCTTTCTTCTGTCTTGTCGCATCTTGCAGAGAGAAAACACTGGGAGTTAAGTGGGAGGTCCCAGGTATATGTAGGCCGGAAGGGGCTCGTTTTCAAGACTTCTCTCTGCAACGTCGCCACCTGCTGGTGGAGTAACCCGATCGTAAGAATTAAAGGGGAAGCGGGGTGTGTGACACACTGAGAATAATGGCCGGGTGTAAGCCCAGCTTACCTGCAAGGAAGAGCAGCATACATCTTCTGAATTGCTCGCCGTCCTGCAGAGAAGGGACTGGGGATGTGTGGGAGGTCCCAGGTATATATGGACCGGGAGGGGCTTCTTTTTTGCTTTAATCTCTGCAGAAGTTCGCCCTCTACTGGACCATAACCCATATGTCATGAATAGTGGAAGCGGGGTGTGTGACATACTTGGAATATACAATTCTGTGATTACTCACCTGTAGAATTGATTTTACTGTGTAAAGCACGGCCAGTTTCATCCCGCCCTTGTTATCGTTGCCTTTGGTTGCCTCTTTATGATTGTTTAAAAGTAATTTTTATCATGGTTTATCTACTGGCTTCTTGCATAACTGCTTTTCAACACTGGGGGTCTATGAGTGATTCCTGGCTTTTTATATGGCCAGGAGGAGCCACAAGTCTTATGCAGTCAAATGCGCCACCTTGTGGCGGAATACCCAGAAGTAATGATTGAAATGAAACCGGCCGTGCTGTACACAGTAAAATCAATTCTACAGGTAGAGTAATCACAGAATTGTATTTTCTTTTTGCTTGACATTAATGCTTAGGATTATGAAGATAATAGAATATGCTACTAATGTATTACTGCGATAAAGATAGCATCGGGAAGCTGGACAACCCTTTGAGTGTCCGGCCTTCAGGTGTAGCCAACATTCCAGTGTGCTCGTTAGGTGGAACAGACCAATTACTGAGCTAGATATTCAGTTCTCTTCTAATATGATACGCCCCCTGTAGATGATAGTTTTCTATTTTACTATAAATAAAAAAGTCAAAGGTAGGAGCACCAGATGCATCTCTGTGAGATAGTCAAATGCATTTGAAATGATTGTGTCCTTCTTTCTCAAATCAGCCTAGGAAATAAGAAATATGCGAAAGACTGAATGACACCCAGGACCCCCGTTAAACGGGCAGAGGAGGAGGGGGTCCGCCTGACGGAAAGCCGTCCTTAACACTCCCACTTGCAGAGATGAACCCTTCTGCCAATGGCCGAGCCCGAACCCTTCTGCCAATGGCCGAGCCCGAACCCTTCTGCCAATGGCCGAGCCCGAACCCTTCTGCCAATGGCCGAGCCCGAACCCTTCTGCCAATGGCCGAGACCGAACCCTTCTCCCAATGGCCGAGACCGAACCCTTCTCCCAATGGTCGAGACCGAACCCTTCTCCCAATGGCCGAGACCGAACCCTTCTCCCAATGGCCGAGACCGAACCCTTCTCCCAATGGCTGAGACCGAACCCTTCTCCCATTAGACAGAAAGTGAAGGCGTTTGCCTAGAAATGATGCAGAGTGCTGATGTTTTACAGTTTTTATTACACAGATGGCTATTGATAAGTAGACAGTCCTAGATGTTTGGCATATCTGGATTCCAGCACGCCCCCATCTTGTATTACACGTTCAAATGCCTATCTCCTCCTTTGCGGAAAAGAATACCAAAAGGCATCAACAGTGCCGGACACGTGTCCTCTTACAATATCCCAGTGGGTGGGTAGCATTAAAAGGGCCGGTCCCGCCTAACTCTTATTGTACATGAGAGCAGCCATGATGGAATGGCAGCATAATGTCGCACCATTGGGGGATTCAGAGCTGGGGGAGAATTCTCTATTTTTCAGGATAAAAAATTTCCATTCACTTTCATTGGGGTCAATTTACACTTGGTAGACGCTGAAAGTCAGTGAGGGTCAATTCAGAGCCGGATGAGAATTCTTGCTCCATTTTTAGGAGAGAAAACTGCAGCTGACTATCATTGCCTACTGGGTGTAAACTTTCACCCGGCTCTGAATCAGCCCCAAAGCAGACAGACAATGAAAGTGAATGGCAGTTTTCTCTCCTAAAAGGAGTGGGTTTTCTCACCTGGCTCTGAATCAGCCCCAAGGTAGACTATAAAGGGGGTCGATTCAGGGCCAGTGGAGAATTCTCGCTTCTTTTTAGGAGAGAAAACAGCCATTCACTTTCATTGGAGTCGATTCAGAGCCAGGTGATAATTTGCAGTCTTTTTTAGGAGAGAAATCTACCATTGACTGACATTGTCTCCCTTGGGGCCGACAAAAATTTATACCCAGTAGACAAAGAAAGTCATTGGCAGTTATCGCTCCTAAAATAGGAGAGAGAATTCGCACCTGGCTCCGAATTAACCACAATGAAGTGAATAGTGGTTTTCTCTCCTAAAAAAGAGCAAGAATTCTCACCTGGCTCTAAATTGCCCCCTTGACTTTCATTGTCTACCTTGGGGACCACTCAGAGCCAGGTGAAAATTTAACACCAGTTAGACAATGAAAGTCAATGGCAGGTCTCTCCTTAAAAGGGAGCAAAGAATTCTCACCTGGTTCTGAATCAGCCACATTGTCTTCTATTGAGATGTATGAGACAAAGCCCCGCCCCTCCTTTTAATAGAAGACAATGGTGCGGCATTATGCAGCAATTCCATCATGGCTTCTCCCATTAGAAATAAGAGTTTGTTAGGCTGGACTGGCCCTTTAAGTTCCCACAAGCCACAGGTTTTAAATTAAAAGCAGTTCTGTATGTAAAATCTTTCTATTATACACAAATTAAATCAGGTCCCTCTTTCCTCCGCGCCATCCGCCATATTTTCGGTGTAGCTTCACTTGATCAGCGTGTTCCTAAAATACAAAAACAGACAGAAACCCTGTTACAACCTTCGGTGGGAGACGCGGCGTGGGAGCTGGGAAAATACAATTCTGTGAAACTCACCTGTAGAATTGTTTTTGATTATATCCAGTCCAGGTCGTCCCAGTGATGACATGTGGGGTATTCCGCCCCCAGGGGGCGCTCGACTGCAAGATCAAAAGCTGCATCTCCTCCCAGCCCCCTATAAAGGCAGGTGTCCCTCTATCATTCTCCAATGGTTAAAGAGCAGTAAGCAAAAAAAGAGGACAGGCCGGGAGGCCAAGAAACCATGTTACTTCACATAGTTCCAGCTTGTACTCTCTCTAACAAAACTTAAGAATACAAAGTCCAATGAATAAAAAATGGTAATCACCATAACAGACAACAGGAAATAATGAACAAAAGGGTGGGACGACCTGGACTGGATATAATCCAAAACAATTCTACAGGTGAGTTTCACAGAATTGTATTTTTCCCTATATCCCTATTTTCCCTATATCCAGTCCAGGTCGTCCCAGTGATGACATGTGGGACATCCAAAAGCAGTGTCCATTTTGGCGGGATCCCCAGTGCAGAACCAGCATCTCACTACCGCCTGAAGCACCTTTCGGACAAAAACAGCGTCAGCTGAGGCCCTAACATCCACCTTGTAAAACCAAGTGGCGGCCTTACAAACTTGTTCAACCGATGCCTGGTGCTGAAAAGCCCAAGCACCACCAATAGCTCTGGTAGAATGAGCTGTGACCTGAAAAGAGGGTTCCTTCCCCCTGGCAGAATATGCTTGCACCACCTCCTGTCTGATCCACTTACTGATCGTGGACTTAGCTGGTTGCAAACCTTTCCTAGAGCCCTCTGTTAGGACAAAGAACAAATACGATTTTCTGAAGGATTCAGTCGCAGTCAGATAATACTATATGGGTTTGACCACATCCAAGGCATGGAAGGTCCTTTCTTTAGAATTAGTCGGCGCTGGACACCAGGAAGGTAAGAAAACCTCTTCATTAAGGTGAAAGGGAGAAACGACCTTAGGCAAAAAATCAGGTTTAAAGCGTTTCATACAAAGCACGGACAGCTCTGATACACGACGCACCGAGGTGATCGCTACCAAAAAGACCACTTTGAGAGTCAAAATAGACAATGCAGCATCGCACAATGGTTCAAAGGGAGGACCTTGAAGAGCAGAAAGTACTAAATTCAAGTCCCACACCGGTAATACTGACTTACGCGGTGGCCGGACATGGGTGGCTCCCTGGAAAAAGGTCTTGATCAACCTATGGTTGGCAATGATCTCTGGAAGAAGATGGCTAAGGCAGAGACCTGGCCCTTGAGGGTGCTCAGCTGGAGACCCAAGTCTAAGCCGTGTTGCAAAAATACAATTCTGGGAAATACTCACCTGTAGAATTGGTATTATACGTATACAGTACGTCCTGCTCCATATATAATACTTACACTTGGGTTATCCTCCGCCAGGTGGCGCTGCACTGCAGACATGAGAAAACAAGCTCCTCCTGGCCCCTCAAATACCCAGGGACCTCCCACAAATCCCCAGCATTGAAAAGCAGTGAACCAGAAGCCGGGAGGATTAACCACCAAAAAACTGGTAACTACAACAAAGATAACAATCACCATACAGTGGATCCAGAAAAATGCAAAAAAACAGGGTGGGGTGGAGCAGGACGTACTGTATACGTATAATACCAATTCTACAGGTGAGTATTTCACAGAATTGTATTATTCTAAGTATACAGTACGTCCTGCTCCAGATATATTACTTACACTTGGGACATCCAATAGCAGTGTCCATAAAGTAGGGTGGGATCCCCAACAAAAAGGCAACAGCAGACAGTTTAAACCACTGCCGCCTGCAAAACCTTGCGGCCAAACACAGCATCAGCTGAGGTCCTAACATCAACCTTGTAAAACTTTGAAAAGGTATGAACAGAAGACCAAGTAGCGGCCTTGCAAACTTGTTCAACAGAAGCCTGGTGCTGGAAAGCCCAAGGAGGTACCAATAGCACGAGTAGAATGAGCAGTAAGGCGGAAGGGAGGCACCTTCCCCTTGGCAGAATAGGCCTGAATCACAGCCTGACAAATCTATTTGCTAATGGTAGACTTAGCGGGAGCTAAACCCTTCCTAGGCCCGGAGGGCACAACGAAGAGATCATCAGTCTTCCTGAAAGCCGCAGTGACTACCAGGTAATACTTCAGACACCTGACCACATCCAAGAAATGCAAAACCCTTTCCTTATAGTTACTAGGATTGGGGCACAAAGAAGAAGAAGAACTATATCCTGAGTCAAATGAAAAGCAGACACAACCTTAGGCAGAAAGTCCGGTTTAAAGCGGACCACCACCTTGTCCTGGTGTGTCTCATAGTACGGAGGCTGAACAGAGAGCAGCCAGCTCAGACACACGCCTAACCGAAGTAATGGCCACCAAAAAGACAACCTTGAGAGTAAGAACAGCCAGAGCAGCATCATGAATAGGCTCAAAGGGAGCACCTTGCAAGGCAGACAAAACCAAGTTCAAATCCCATACAGGGACCATAGGCTTACGAGGGGGACGCACATGAGTGACCCCCTGAAAGAAGGTCTTAAGTAAATGATGCTGAGCAAAGGACTTCTGAAAGAAGACAGACAGGGCAGAAACCTGGCCCTTCAAAGTACTGAGTTTTAGACCTAACTCCAAACCATGCTGTAAAAACTCCAGAACCCTAGGGACTGAAAACTCCCTACAGGGAAGAAACCTAGACTTACACCAGTCAATGTAGGTACGCCATACTCTATAATAGATGGCAGAAGAGGTCTTCTTCCTAGCCTTCACCATAGTACCTACCACAGAGGCAGACAAACCTTTCTCCATCAAGATGGAGGTTTCAGCAGCCAGGCCGTCAAAGCCTGCGTTTGTAAATTGGGATGGCGTAAGGAGCCCTGAGTGAGCAGATCTGGTGCCCCTGGCAGGTCGTACTGGTCTACTGCCATTTGTACCACTGTCCTGTTTGAGCGCACCCGTACCGCCAGACCCTTCAGTTGGTGGGTCAATCGCTCCAGAACCAACCTGACTGCCCGTAATTCCAGAATGTTGATGGGCAAGTGGGCCTCCTGAGGGCCCCACCTCCCCTGGAAGCGCAGGGACTTCCAGAATCCCCCCCAACCTGACAGACTGCCATCCGTTGTGACCATCTCCCAGGAGGGGGCCAGAAAGGACCTGCCCCCTATCAGGTTCCTGTGGTCCAGCCACCAAGCAAGGGACTGTTTGAACGAGGGGGGAAGCACACAGACCATGTCCAGGGACGCCGGGTTCTTGTCCCACACTGATAGAAGGTGAAGCTGCAGAGGTCTCAAATGGAACTGTGCAAAGGGGACCGCCTCGAAGCTGGCCACCATCAGGCCCACCAGCTGCATTCCCTGCCTGATGGAGGGCTGGGGGCACGAGAGCAGGAACCTCGCCTGCGCAGTCAGAGCTTCCACCTTCTGTTGAGGAAGGAATATCCGTGACTGAACCATATCCAGAATCATTCCCAGGAACGGAGTCACCAAGGAAGGGGACAGAGAGGACTTGGGATAATTGATCACCCATCCGAAGGACTCCAGGGTGGACACTACCAGCCGAGTGTCCAACTCTGCCTGCTGCAGAGATCGAGAGGTGATGAGTATATCGTCCAGGTAGGGTAGCACACGTATGCCCCTTGACCTTATCAGGGACATCACCCCTGCCAGCACCTTGGTGAACACCCTGGGAGCCGAAGTAAGGCCGAATGGCAAGTCCACAAATTGGTAGTGTTGATCTTTCAGTGCAAATCTGAGGAACCTTTGGTGTCCCGGAAACACCGGGACGTGAAGGTAAGCATCTTTGATGTCCACCGACGTCATAAAGTCCCCTGGGCGCAGAGAGCCGATGGCCGAGCGCAGAGTTTCCATGCTAAAATGCCTGTTCCTGACAAACTTGTTGAGGATTTTTAAATCCAGAATGGGCCCGACTGACCCATCTTTCTTGGGTACTGTGAAAAGGTTGGAATAGAACCCCATGCCCCTGTCTCCTAAGGGGACCTTGCATATGACCCCTAGATCCAGGAGACCCTGTACGGCCAGCAACAAGACCTGAGCTGAAGCCGGGTCCTGTGGAATCCGGGACCCAATGAATCTGGTGGGGGGCCGCACAGCAAATTCTATCTTGTAGCCGGAGGACACTACCTTCTGAATCCACCGGTCTGAGACGTGGCATCTCCATACCTGCTCGAAGTGCCGCAGACGTCCCCCCACCCAGACGGGCGAGGGCGCCCCTTCATGCCTGAGGGGTCTTGGGAGGGGCTTTGGGCTTGGACCCCCAGGAGGAACCAGGACGGCGTCCTCTGTACCTGTGCCAGGAATCTGCGCGGGACCCAGCAAAGGACACCTCTTTTCCCTGTTTAGCCCCACGGTACGGATCGAAAGGGTGCCCTGGCCCCGAAAGGGCCGAGTCTGCCGCCTGCGCTGGGGTAATTTACATCCTTTGGCGAAGAGGTCTAGGCGGTCCCCAAACAGGCACAGCCCCTTAAATGGAAGCCCAGTAAGGGCTTTCTTAGCAGCATTGTCAGCAGCCCACTGACGCAACCAGGGCAGAGGATCTGGCACACATCCTAATAGCATCATCCGATGCAGACAGGATAAAGTTCACAAACACATCACAGTGAGACATTGATTAATATTAATTAGTACTATTAATAGTACTATTAATAGTATCAGGTGGCAGCTCATCTGAGCCATCAAGTGCATTCCTGACCATGGCCCTGAGCGCCACCGCCGTAATGGCTAAGGCACAAACCGGGCGCAGAGCCACCCCCCCCCCCCCAAAGCAAAGGCATGGCATGCCAATTGGTCAATACGCCGGTCCTCAGAATCCCGCAGCGTAGTAGTGTCAGGGGAGTGCATAATAGAGGTGTTGGACAACCCTAGAATAGGAGCATCGAACTCTGGGGGCGATGACCAGCACTTAACCATGTCAGCAGGGAAGGGATACTTCCTGTCCAAACTCTTAGGGATCCCGGGGAGTCTACTGGGATGTTCCCATTCTTTAAGCACAAGGTTATTGAAATGGGTTTGCTCGGGAAATTCCAAACGAGCCTTAGCAGTATGAGAGAGCTCACCCCTTGTGCCTGGGAGCCGCAACAGGGGGAGAAATGGACAAAACCTCAAAAATCTGAACCAGCAGCCTGTCGGTATCATCCGGGGTCCAGTGCTCGGAACCAGACTCGTCATGACCCCTTGACTTCTCGTCGGGTGACCCCGAGTCAGAGAACAGCTCCCCTTCGTCCGAGGGGGTATGGCCATAAGGATGCAACAACTCATCAGATTCCGGAGGGAAAAGAGCAGAGTCGCTTCTTTGCAGTGGCCTTGCGCGCTAAAGAATTAGCAAGCAACTTTTCAACACTGGCCAGTCTAGTAGCCATATCAGGATGAGAATCCCCGCTTGTATTGGGGGAGTAGGTGAAGTGAGGCGAGGTGCAGACCCAGCCACAGAAGAGGCGGGAAGTACCGATAGCGCCTGCTGTGCACAAGGAACACAGACCCGTGCATTGTCACCGCTGCTAGGTAAGACCCCACAAGCTACACACAGCCGGGCTTGTCCCGAAGGAACCCCGGTCGCATTATCCTGGGATGCCTCCATATTGTGATTAATCGGCACAATGGGCCCATAGGGATCGACGCTGTACGCTACCCTGGATGCCCCAATAACCCGCGGGGAAGTGGGAGTAAATTTTAATAGGTCCCAATGGGAGCTACACCGGGCCGGGAGAAGCCACCGGATTCCACGGTCTGAAAGACATAAAGGGAACAAGGATGTCATAGCCATGCACAAGAAAAAAGGACTAAAGAAAATCGCCGGCGAGGGCACTTACAGACCGAAGGGGAGGATGGTCTTCACCACGCGCGCCAACTAGCAGTAAAATGGCGCCAAGAGAACCTCGAAGGGCGGGCCAAGGCTGGCCAGGACGCGGAGTCAATGTAGACAGTAGGGGAATGACACGTAAAAAAGGCATTGATAGAGTGGATTATCTCAGAAAAACCACTACGACACTAAAGACGCTGCAGCCCCGCCGCCGCCCGTGCAGTACAGACAATACGGGGAAAAAAAAAAACGCGGCGGCCACCTATACAGTAAAAAGCAAACAGCGCGACTCTGACAATCATTCCCAGTCAAGGGAAAGGCTAAGACCATAACCGTGTAATAGGGTACACTGAGGCCGCCATACGCACACCCCCCCCCTTTCTTTCCCCCCTGGCTAAGGGGGGAATGAGGGAGGATGGCGACCCTTTGGACAGGGTCCACCGCAACACGGGGCGTGGGGCAACGATGCGGGAGGGGCATCCCCTGAAGGCTCATCATCAGCCTAAACCGCCTACCCTTTGGTGGGGGGACTGCGGTGGAGCGTGCTCCATAAGCACACATGGTGCCGCCTACCTTCACCCGACCAGCGCAGTCCGAGCTGGAGGCACATCACAAAGAGGACGAGTGGTAGTAGCCCAACAGGGCCGCAGGCTGTAATAGCCCCACTCACCTGCGAGAGAGTGATACTTCATGTCTTCGCAGTCGGCGCTGCAGAGAAATCTGGGGATTTGTGGGAGGTCCCTGGGTATTTGAGGGGCCGGGAGGAGCTTGTTTTCTCATGTCTGCAGTGCACAGCGCCACCTGGCGGAGGAATAACCCAAGTGTAAGTATTATATCTGGAGCAGGACGTACTGTATACTCCAGAATCCTAGAAATGGAAAATGTGCGGCGAGGGAGACTCTTAGTCTCGCACCAAGCGATATAGGCGTGCCAAACTCTGTAGTATATCATGGAGGAAGACGTCTTCCGTGCCTGAATCATTGTCTGCACAACCATGGCCGATAACCCCTTCTCCGTCAGGATTGAGGTTTCAATAGCGAGGCCGTCAAAGCCAGCGTCCGTAAATTGGGGTGCCGCAGCGACCCATGTGAGAAGCCCTAGGTCGTCGGGCATGATGTAGCGATCCACTGACATCTGAACTATGTCCACAAACCAACTCCTTCTCCGCCAGTGAGGAGCCACCAGGATAGTTGGTACCCCTTCCTGGGCTATCTTGCGCAGCACTCTGCCAGGAGTGGAAATGGAGGGAATGCATAAAGGAACTTGAACTCCATCCAGGGAATTGCCAGAGCGTCCGTGGCAATGGCCAGAGGATCCCTTAAGAGGGAGACGAACCTTGAAAGCTTGTGATTGTACCTGGACGCAAACAGAATCTGGGTCACCTCCTTGAGGGCTCTCTTGCACAGAGTCCCGCCCTGGTGATTGATGTAGGCGACAGCCGCCTGATTGTCCGAGCGGACCTGGATCGCACGACCCCTTAAATGGGAAGTCAAGCGAGAAGAAGCACCAACCGGATCGCCTCCAGGAGATTTATGGGTAAGCGGTTCTCCTGCGGACCCCACTGACCCTGGATCTTCTGCCTCTGCCAAACACCTCCACAGCAGGTCAAACTGGCATCTGTGGTAACTATCTCCCAATAGGGAGTCAGAAAGGACTTGCCCACCAGCAGGTTCCGGGAGTCCAAGCACCACAAGAGGGACTGCCTGGCCGGGGGGGGGGGGGGGGGTCAGCAGATTCAAATGCAGGGGTCTCATGTGAAATTGGACGAAGGGCACTGCCTCGAAGAATGACACCATTAGGCCACCAATCCCATCCCCAGACGTACCAACGGCCGCTGACAAGACAGCAAGGCCTGCACCTGCGTCTGGAGACCCAAAACCTTCTTCTGTGACAGAAAGACCTTTACCCGAGCGGTGTCTATTGTCATTTGCAGGAAGGATTTCACTGCTGAGGGAGCGATAAATGACTTTGGGTAATTGATTACCCAGCCGAAGGCCTCTACGATTGACAACATCGTCCGAGTATCGCTCTCGGCCTGCTGAAGGGACCGGGCCGCAATCAGCAAGTCATCCAGATAGGGCAGCACACAAATGCCCTTGTTCCTCAGGATGGCCATGATGCCCGCCAGCACCTTGGTGAAGACGCGAGGGGCTGAGGAAATACCGAATGGAAGAGCCACAAACTGGTAATGCTGGTCCTCCAGAGCAAAACTCAGGAACTTCTGATGCCCCTGGAAAATCGGGATGTGCAGATAAGCATCCCTGATGTCCACCGTGTGTCATGAAATCTCTGGGCCGAAGCGATCTCACCGCCGACCGTAAGGTTTCCATGCGGAAATGTCTGACTCAAACCTGTTGAGACCCTTCAGGTCCAGGATTGGTCTTAATGTTCCGTCCTTCTTGGGAACCGTGAACATGTTGGAGTAAAAACCTTGACCCTGTTCCTGTTGACCCTGTTCCTGCCGAGGTACAGGACAAATCACACCTAACCACAGGAGGTGTTGCACGGCCATTCTCAAACCCTGTGCCTTCAATGGGTTTTGGGATATTCGAGACCGTAGAAATCTTGTGGGCGGTCTGACTGCCAGCTCTATTTTGTAACCAGAGGACACTACCTCCTGAATCCACCGATTCGAGATGTGCCGTCTCCAGAACTGAGCAAACAGCAGAAGCCGTCCCCCCAACCGGATGGGTGAGGGCGCCCCCTCATGCCTGAGGGGACTTGGCAGGGGGATTCGATTTGGCTCCCCAGGAGGGACTGGGTGGGCCGCAGGACTTACCCGTACCCCAGGCATCTCTGCGGCCACCTGAAAATGAAGAGCCTCCTCCTCCTCGAAAGGAACGATAGGCAGAGGGATTCAGAAAGGACCGAGCAGGCTTCCGTCTCTGAGGGAGTCTACCATCCTTTACCATAAGATCCAGGCGCTCCCCAAATAGCCTTTGCCCTCAAAGGTGATACTCGTAAGCGACTTATTGGCCGCGGCATCAGCCGACCATTGCCGCAGCCAGAGCGAGCGGCGGAGAGCAACAAGCAGGGCCGAAATCCTGGCACCAAGCCGGACCCCATCGTCCATGGCAAAAGCAACAAAACCAATGAATTCCAAGCAGGCCTTGAGTTCTTTATACTCCTCCGCCCGCTTGCGAGCCTTAGCTCTATCCACACTGCACACTGCCTGTTATAGGGTGATTGGGGGGATTCTGCACACTGTCTAATGGGGGATTGTGGGGGATTCTGCACACTATCTGTAATGGGGGGATTGTGGGGGGATTCTGCACACTGTCTGTAATGGGGGGGATTGTGGGGGATTCTGCACACTATCTGTAATGGGGGGGGATTGTGGGGGATTCTGCACACTATCTGTAATGGGGGGGGATTGTGGGGGATTCTGCACACTATCTGTAATGGGGGGATTGTGGGGGATTCTGCACACTATCTGTAATGGGGGGATTGTGGGGGATTCTGCACACTATCTGTAATGGGGGATTCTGGGGATCTGCATACTGTCTGTAATGGGTGATTGTGGAGGATTCTACACACTGCCTGTAATGGGGTGACTGGAGGGGGATTCTGCACACTGTCTGTAATGGGGGATTGTGGGGGATTCTGCACACTGTAACGGGGGGGATTGTGGGGGGATTCTGCATACTGTCTGTAATGGGTGATTGTGGAGGATTCTGCACACTGTAATGGGGTGACTGGGGGGGGGGGATTCTACACACTGCCTGTAATGGGGTGACTGGAGGGGGATTCTGCACACTGCCTGTAATGGGGTGACTGGGGGGGGGTCTGCACACTGCCTGTAATGGGTGACTGGGGGGGGGATTCTGCACACTGCCTGTAATGGGGTGACTGGGGGGGGGGGGGATTCTGCACACTGCCTGTAATGGGGTGACTGGGGGGGGATTCTGCACACTGCCTCTGGGGGGGGGGGGGGGGGGGATTCTGTACACTGCCTGTAATGGGGTGACTGGGGGGGGGGTATTCTGCACACTGCCTGTAATGGGGTGATGAGTGGATTCTGCACACTGTCTGCAATAGGGGGGGGGGTCTAGCTGCAGGGCTACCCATTTTTTAAATATGTCCTCTGATATGTTCGTTTTACACATAATTTGCCAATAAAGTGTAATTTGGTTTGTATATTATCCAGTTGGGTCGTGCGTCCTTACCTGGCCCATGCCCTAGGGGGACCCAGTTCATTTGATGATCATTTAGCACGCCAACTGGTTATTTTAGCTGTGCGACATTTCTTTAAATTAAAACATTTTAGACCATTACAGTTACTTACGCTGTCATACTCTTCCCACTGCCACTAAGGACAATATACGGCGTCTTCTGCGCCTTCTGCTTCTCCTGCAGTAACGCCACCGTACCAAGAGGGTGTCGCTGGAGCTCATCTTCTTCAGGAGCTAAGGAGAAACAAAATCAAGCATATCAGTATCATAATATACTATATCTAAAAGTATATGAAAAAATATTTATTAGATATAGAGAGATAGATAAAGATAGAGACATAGACACGGAGACACGGAGACAGAGAGATAGACAGAGAGAGAGAGAGAGAGATAGACAGAGAGAGAGAGAGAGAGATAGACAGAGAGAGAGAGAGAGAGATAGACACAGAGAGAGAGATAGACACAGAGAGAGAGATAGACAGAGAGAGAGAGATAGACAGAGAGAGAGAGAGATAGACAGAGAGAGAGAGAGAGATAGACAGAGAGAGAGAGAGAGATAGACACAGAGAGAGAGAGAGATAGACACAGAGAGAGAGAGAGATAGACACAGAGAGAGAGAGAGATAGACACAGAGAGAGAGAGAGATAGACACAGAGAGAGAGAGAGAGAGATAGACACAGAGAGAGAGAGAGAGAGAGATAGACACAGAGAGAGAGAGAGAGAGAGATAGACACAGAGAGAGAGAGAGATAGACACAGAGAGAGAGAGAGATAGACACAGAGAGAGAGAGAGATAGACACAGAGAGAGAGAGAGAAGGACACAGAGAGAGAGATAGACAGACAGAGAGAGAGAGATAGACAGAGAAAGAGAGATAGACAGAGAGAGAGAGAGAGAGAGATAGACAGAGAGAGAGAGAGAGAGAGATAGACAGAGAGAGAGAGAGAGATAGACACAGAGAGAGAGAGAGAGAGAGATAGACACAGAGAGAGAGAGAGATAGACACAGAGAGAGAGAGAGATAGACACAGAGAGAGAGAGAGATAGACACAGAGAGAGAGAGAGATAGACACAGAGAGAGAGATAGACAGACAGAGAGAGAGAGATAGACAGAGAAGAGAGATAGACAGAGAAAGAGAGAGAGAGAGAGAGATAGACAGAGAGAGAGAGAGAGAGATAGACAGAGAGAGAGAGAGAGAGAGATAGACAGAGAGAGAGAGAGAGATAGACAGAGAGAGAGAGAGAGAGAGAGACAGAGAGAGAGAGATAGATAGACAGAGAGAGAGAGAGATAGACAGAGAGAGAGAGAGAGAGAGATAGACACAGAGAGAGAGAGATAGACACAGAGAGAGAGAGAGAGATAGACAGAGAGAGAGAGAGATAGACAGAGAGAGAGAGAGATAGACAGAGAGAGAGAGAGATAGACAGAGAGAGAGAGAGATAGACAGAGAGAGATAGACACAGAGAGAGAGAGATAGACACAGAGAGAGAGATAGACACAGAGAGAGAGAGATAGACACAGAGAGAGAGATAGACACACAGAGAGAGATAGACAGAGAGAGAGAGAGATAGACAGAGAGAGAGAGAGAGATAGACACAGAGAGAGAGAGAGATAGACACAGAGAGAGAGAGAGATAGACACAGAGAGAGAGAGAGAGAGATAGACACAGAGAGAGAGAGAGAGAGATAGACACAGAGAGAGAGAGAGAGAGATAGACACAGAGAGAGAGAGAGAGAGATAGACACAGAGAGAGAGAGAGAGAGATAGACACAGAGAGAGAGAGAGAGAGAGATAGACACAGAGAGAGAGAGAGAGAGATATAGACACAGAGAGAGAGAGAGAGAGATAGACACAGAGAGAGAGAGAGAGAGATAGACACAGAGAGAGAGAGAGAGAGAGATAGACACAGAGAGAGAGAGAGAGAGATAGACACAGAGAGAGAGAGAGATAGACACAGAGAGAGAGAGAGATAGACACAGAGAGAGAGATAGACAGACAGAGAGAGAGAGATAGACAGAGAAAGAGAGATAGACAGAGATAGACAGAGAGAGAGAGAGAGAGAGAGAGAGAGATAGATAGACAGAGAGAGAGAGAGAGATAGACAGAGAGAGAGAGAGATAGACAGAGAGAGAGAGAGAGAGAGAGATAGACACAGAGAGAGAGAGATAGACACAGAGAGAGAGAGAGAGATAGACAGAGAGAGAGAGAGATAGACAGAGAGAGAGAGAGATAGACAGAGAGAGAGAGAGATAGACAGAGAGATAGACAGAGAGAGAGAGAGATAGACACAGAGAGAGAGAGATAGACAGAGAGAGAGAGAGATAGACAGAGAGAGAGAGAGATAGACACAGAGAGAGAGAGATAGACACAGAGAGAGAGATAGACACAGAGAGAGAGATAGACAGAGAGAGAGAGATAGACAGAGAGAGAGAGAGATAGACAGAGAGAGAGAGAGAGATAGACAGAGAGAGAGATAGACAGAGAGAGAGAGAGAGATAGACAGAGAGAGAGAGAGAGATAGACACAGAGAGAGAGAGAGATAGACACAGAGAGAGAGAGAGAGAGAGATAGACACAGAGAGAGAGAGATAGACACAGAGAGAGAGAGAGAGATAGACACAGAGAGAGAGAGAGATAGACACAGAGAGAGAGAGAGATAGACACAGAGAGAGAGAGAGAGAGAGAGAGAGATAGACACAGAGAGAGAGAGAGAGAGATAGACACAGAGAGAGAGAGAGAGAGATAGACACAGAGAGAGAGAGAGAGATAGACACAGAGAGAGAGAGAGATAGACACAGAGAGAGAGACAGACAGAGAGAGAGAGATAGACAGAGAAAGAGAGATAGACAGAGAGAGAGAGAGAGAGAGATAGACAGAGAGAGAGAGAGAGAGAGAGATAGACAGAGAGAGAGAGAGAGAGAGATAGACAGAGAGAGAGAGAGAGAGAGAGAGAGAGAGAGAGAGAGAGAGAGATAGATAGACAGAGAGAGAGAGATAGATAGACAGAGAGAGAGAGAGATAGACAGAGAGAGAGAGAGAGAGAGATAGACACAGAGAGAGAGAGAGAGAGATAGACACAGAGAGAGAGAGAGAGAGATAGACAGAGAGAGAGAGAGATAGACAGAGAGAGAGAGAGATAGACAGAGAGATAGACAGAGAGAGAGAGAGATAGACACAGAGAGAGAGAGATAGACAGAGAGAGAGAGAGATAGACAGAGAGAGAGAGAGATAGACAGAGAGAGAGAGAGAGAGATAGACAGAGAGAGAGAGAGAGAGATAGACAGAGAGAGAGAGAGAGAGATAGACAGAGAGAGAGAGAGATAGACAGAGAGAGAGATAGACAGAGAGAGAGAGAGAGAGATAGAGAGAGAGAGAGAGATAGACAGAGAGAGAGAGAGAGATAGACAGAGAGAGATAGACACAGAGAGAGAGAGATAGACACAGAGAGAGAGAGATAGACACAGAGAGAGAGAGATGGACACAGAGACAGACAGACAGAGAGAGATAGACACAGAGACAGACAGAGAGATGGACACAGAGACAGACAGAGAGATGGACACAGAGACAGACAGAGAGATGGACACAGAGACAGACAGAGAGATGGACACAGAGACAGACAGAGAGATGGACACAGAGACAGGCACAGAGAGAGACAGACACAGAGAGATAGAGAGAGAGAGACACACAGAGAAAGAGAGACACACAGAGAGATAGACACAGAGACAGACAGAGAGATAGACACAGATACAGAGAGATAGACACAGAGACAGAAAGACACAGAGACAGATCTATCTATATTTATTTATAGATATAATATAATATATATATATATATACACACGGGGTGCCTTCATTGGACTTTGGCTGACTGGTGATGTAATGCTGCTTAACATATCTATTGATTATCTTTTTTCCTTCCCTCTGGTCCTCTCTTGAGCTATTCGACATATGGATTATCAGCATTTAGGTTTTTGGGTTATTTATGTTTATCATTGTACAAGTTTTTTGGGGTAATTTATAGGAACAGGACTTATGTATTTATATGCTTATTAATGGCATGTGCATTTGGTTTTGGTGCATTGGTATATGCACTTTAGGGGTATATTTGAGAAGATTATAGAAGAGGACTCTGAGGGGGCTATAAGAACTATTATGTGCAATCCTTACCCCCTCTACTGTGTTTATGTTTTTAATTGTCCTTTTATCAATAGTCTATGTGTATAGTGTGCGTTTTGCCTCAATAAAAGTATTTAGATTTTGATATATAGTGGTGCCTTTTTTGCTGGCAGAGGGGGTGACTGGGCCACCCTCGGGCCATTACAATTTTCGTGAGGTTATGGGCCCCATTACAGCACGCTATTAAGGTGGCACATGGGTTTCGGTGTGGTGCATGTTTGTAGGATTGGTGGAATGAAAATATTATCTATCTATATATTCTATAAATAAATAAAAATATATTCTATATAAAAAAAAAAAAAAAAAAAAAAATTATATTAATAAAAATATCTATATATATATCTATCTATCTATATATCTATTATAAAAAAAAATATGTATATTTTTATTTTATTGATCTAAGACTCACCGCTTCTTCATCCAGTTTTTTCATGCGTCTCTCAGTCTTCATTTTCCCTGAGCCCTTTCCATGGAAGCGATGAGACAATTGTCTGAAAGCCTAAAACAAAATATGAAGCCGCATTAACTATAAATCTGTCCGATCACAGGCGACAAGAGACGCGTAAAGGGTGCAGGGCTCACCTCTTTGGGGCAGAGTTTCCGCCCGGTCTCGTCTACATACTCGATCTTGACATCGGGTTTGTAACTGTCCTTTTCTTTAAAATCTTGAGTGAATCCTCTGTACTCTTCCCGTCGGCTGTACTTGTCATCTATTGCCCTGTTATAGAATAAAGAGCTACTTAGAGGCTTCCATTTACCATTAGATCACATAGTAACATTGTATCTAAGACTGAATAAAGACTTTGGCCAATGTGTCCAACTCGAGGACCAGGGGGCCGGATGTGGCCCTCCCAGCCTTTCTATGTGGGCCTCTGACAGGTGGCAGATGGCAGCAGCTGGGCCGCACCCCTATAGCCGACCTGGTGGTTACTGACCCCCATCAGCGCTCCTTCACTCTGTTCCTTTGGAGCACAGTATCATATGACCCACTCAACATCTGCTGCAAGGGGTTATTGCATGTTATTACATGCCTCAGCCTATACAAATGGCGGTGCGGGTGCAGGCGCACAACGCCAGGGATGCAGCAATGTGCGCTCTCCATTATAAACAAACAATGAGCGCCGCCTGGTGTTTGGCATGATCATAGCGGTGGCTCTTATTGGAGATGGTGCATCCACTGTTTGAGTGGGGAAAGGCAAATCCACTGAGTGGGGAAAGGCAAGTTTTTTTGGGAACCCATCTCGTTTCACACAGCGGGCATCCTGATTCGGGATGCCCCGGGGAAAAGTCCAGCCCTGGCACCTTTCAGATTCTATATAAATACATGTACACTAAGCATATTTGCCCCTTCCTCTGCAATGCTGTTTTACCCAAAAGGAGTAAACTTTTTATACCTGTTTACACTGTAGTAAAAAGAAAAAAAAAGGCTTTGTAGAGATTGGAAGGGATAGTACACAAGTGCATATTCAACGCCGTTTTGGGTTATAGAGAAGAAAAAAGCACAAGGAGCAGAAGAATGAAGAAGTGAGATGGAAAATTAAATTAGGCTGCCTGTATGCCATCTCTCACATTTTCAGTGTGTGGAGCGGTTTTCAACCCTCCCTCCTCATATGACTATCGCTAAAGAATATGTTATGTCTGCTTAATGAGAAACAGATGTTCTTCATGTCTGAGCTATAGCTTCCATATATGTCTGTGTATGTTTAAAATGTCCAATCAAAGTCTGACATGTGTCCAGGCATCCAATCAGGATGGTCATTTAAGCTCCTTTGTTTAAAACTGTATTTAAGCAAGCAAAAGGGCAAATAATTGGGGCAGTGGCAATCGAAGTAGCAGGCCCCCGGTTGCCCGAATAAACATTGCATTTCCTGAGATGGTGCATTTACGAGTTGAGTGTGGAAAGGCACGTTTTTGTGGGACACAACGGGCATCCTGATTCAGGATGCCCTGGGGAAAAGTCAGAGTCCAGCCCTGGAATCTTTCAGATTCTATATAAATACATGTACACTAAGCAGATTTGCCCCTTCCTCTGCAATGTCGTTTTACCCAACAGCAGCAAGCACAATTGGTGGTTTTGCCCAAAGACAATGACCCCCCCCCCCCAATAACCTTTCTTCACTGGACGCTCTCCGCTATCTAGAGTAGACGGAGCATGCGCTCAAGGAGCTCAAGCTCCTTACACTTGGGATTACTTCCTTGCCCGAAAGGGTGTGACTGCAAGACAAAAAAGGTGTGGCCCTTCCCAGCCCATAAGTAGCAGCTGCCTCCTAATCAAGACCAGTACTTAAAAAGCAGTAAAACATAAATCAGAGGCAGACAATGTTACCTCACACCGAACGCCACTTGAATTCTCTCAAAATATACTTTTTTTTTTTTTTAATGCCAATGAAATAATAAATGGACTAAACAACATAAAAAAAAAGCATCAAAAGATAGATCATGACCCAAAAAGGATGGGCCGGAGGGTCTGGAATGGATCCCCAGAAAAAAACAATTCTACAGGTGAGTTCTCACAGAATTGAGTTTTTTCTTCCGATCCATTCCAGACCCTCCTTACACTTGGGATCTCCAAAAGCAGTGCCATCTAAGGGCGGGATCCCCAGCACAGAACAGCAGGTAGCTTATTTCACTACCGCCTGAAGAATCTTTCGACCAACCACAGCATCAGCTGAGGCCCTAACATCTACCTTGTGAACCGAAGACCAGGTGGCAGCTTTACAAACCTGCTCCACCGAAGCCTGATGCTGAAAAGCCCAAGAAGCACCAATGGCCCTAGTGGAATGGGCCATGACTCGAAAAGGAGGCTCCTTCTCCTTGGCCGAGTAGGCTCTTTCCACTGCCTGCCTAATCCACTTACTGACAGTGGATTTAGCTGGCGGAGGCCCTTCCGATATAACAAAAAGAAAATCCGAGTTCTGGTAGGATTCTGTAATATCTTATGGCTCTGTAATATGTAATATCTTATGGCTCTGACTACATCCAAAGAATGAAGTGCCCTTTCCTTAGGTGAAAAGGAGAAACAACCTTAGGTAAAAAAAATCAGGCTTAAACCGAAAAACTACCTTGTCTCTGTGCAACTCAAAATAAGGAGACCTCATACATAAGGCGGCTAATTCGGAAACACGCCGCACAGAGGTGATTGCCACCAAGAATATCACCTTGAGCGTCAAAATGCTCAATAGAGCGTCAATCATAGGTTCAAAAGGAGCCCCCCTGGAGAGCCGATAGTACCAGATTCAAGTCCCACACCGGTAAAATATGCTTGCGCGGTGTCGGACATGAGCGACTCCCTGAAAAAAAGTTCTAATGAGCCTATTGCTAGCGATAGACTTCTGGAAAAAAATAGATAAGGCCGAAACATGCCCCTTTAGGGTGCTTAATTGGAGACCCATTTCTAAGCCATGCTGCAGAAAATCTAAAATTCTAGAAACCGAATATCTTCTGCGTGAAAACTTGCTGGACTCACACCAGGAAATGAACGCCCGCCAGATGCTGTAGTAAATCTTGGCAGATGTCTTCTTCCGGGCCTGAATCATGGTATGAGTAACTTAGCTGATAAACCTCTCTCTGTCAAGATCGAGGTTTCAATAGCCAGGCTGTCAAAACCAGCATCTGTAAATTCGGATGCCGAAGCTCCCCTGTGTGAGAAGCTCTGGATCGTGGGAGGCGCCAATGATCTACTGACATCCTTACTATGTCTGAAAACCAGCTTCTCCTTGGCCAGCGTGGAGCCACCAGAATGGTTGGCACCCCCTCCTGAGCCATCTTCCTTAGTACACGATCCAGGAGCGGGAGAAAAGCGTACAGGAGCTTGAACCTTGTCCACTGGGTTGACAGGGCGTCCGTTGCTATGGCCAGAGGGTCCCTCGACAGGGACATGAACCTTGGCCGCTTGTGATTGTGTCTGAACGCAAAGAGATCCACCTCTGGATAACCCCAGCGAAGGCAAAGGGCTTGAAAGATCTTCTGACTGAGGGACCATTCTCCCCGATGCAGCGACCCCCTGCTCAATGAGTCTGCCTGCTGGTTCTCTACCCCCGGGATGTAAACTGCCGAGATGCAGGGAACATTCTCCTCTGCCCAAGTCAGAATCCGGCTTACTTCCCTTAGGGCACTCCTGCTCTGAGTACCCCCCTGATGGTTGATATAGGCTACTGCCGTCCGATTGTCTGACTGGACTTGGACAGCCTGTCCCTTTAAACTGGGGGTCAGATACTGAAGCACTAGCCAGATTGCTCTTAACTCCAAAATATTTATGGGAAGCCGATTCTCCTTCAGACCCCACTGTCCCTGGATCTTCTGGGTCTGCCAGATGCCCCCCCCCCAGTCTGTAAGACTGGCATCCGTCAGTCCACAATTTGCCACTGAGGTGTTAGAAAAGACCTGCTGATAGGTGCAGAGGATCCATCCACCACAGGAGAGATTGCCTGGCTGAGGGAATCAGAACGACTGATTCAGCGACTGCGGGGCTCGATCCCAGTTTGACAACAGATTTAATTGAAGAGGCCTCATGTGAAACTGGGCGAAAGGCACTACCTCGAAGCAGGCCACCATAAGGCCTACTAGTCTCATCCCTAGCCGAATAGTCGGCTGCTGACAGGCCAGTAGGGACTCTATTTGACTCCGAATCAGCAAGGCCTTCTGCTCTGGCAGAAAAACCTTGACTTGAACTGTGTCCAGAGACATTCCCCAAAAAACCCTTACTGGCGCAGGGGTGATATGAGACTTCGGACAATTGATCACACAGCCGAACTCTTCTAGGGTTGATAGAACCGCCTGCGTGTCCTTCTTGATCTCCTGAAGGGACCCGGCAGATATCAAAATATCGTCCAAGTATGGAATTATGCACATCCCCTGGCTCCGTAGAATGGCCATGAGACCTGCCAAGACCTTGGTGAACACCATTGGAGCCGAGGATATGTCGAAAGGAAGTGCCACAAACTGGAAATGTTGGCCTTCCAGGGCAAACCTTAAGAATTTTTGATGCCCTGGAAAAATCGGGGATACGCGTCCCTTATGTCTATTGTGGTCATCAGACCTCCGGGCTGAATCGATCTTATCGCGGACTTCAAATTTTCCATGCGGAAATGTTTCACCCGGATAAACTTGTTGAGACCCTTCAGGTCTAAGGTAGGACGCACCGACCCATTCTTCTTGGGAACCGTGAACAGGTTGGAGTAAAACCCCTGACCTTTCTCCTGAAAGGGTACCTGACAAATTACCCCTTTTTTAAGTAGATGCTGAACCGAGGCTCTCAGGGCATCTGCCTTTAACTGGTTCCGGGATGCTCCTGACCAAAGGAACCTTGTGGGCGGACTGGCTGGAAACTCGATCTTGTAGCCTGATGACACCTCCTCTTGGATCCAAAGATCCGCCACGGCTTGGCTGGAGGCTTAGGCCTGCTTCTCCAAGTACCCCCCGCCCTGTTGCGGGCCTTGCCTCTGCCCCAAAAATCCCTACAGGAACATGAAAAGAAGGAGCCTCTACCGAAAGGGCCGATATGATGCAGGCCTCTGAAAGGGACGAGCCGGCCTCTTTCTCTGAGGAAGTTTGCCATCCTTGACCATATGGTCAAGCCGCTCCCCAAAGATTCTGCTCCCTAAAAAGGGCAAATCAATAAGATTTTTTAGCGCAGCATCCGCTGACCATTGTCGTAGCCATAAGGAATGGCGCAAGGCAACCAGAAGGGCAGAGGTCCTGGCACCTAACTTGACTGCATCATCCATAGCAGTGATAGCAAAAGCGTTAAAATCCAAACAAGCTCTAAAATCCTTGGACTCCTGAGTATGTCTGCGAGACTTAGCCTTGGCCAAAAGCTTCTTCACCTTCTTCCTTGAAGCCAAAGACACAATAGCCGTGGCACAAACGGGGCGTAGAAAGGAACCTACCATAGCAAAGGCATGGCGGGCCCAACTGATCCATTCATCTCTCTGTGGGATCTCTTAAGGAAGCATTAGTTGCATACGGCATGATAGAAGTATTGGACAGGCCTGATACCGGTGAATCCACCTCTGGTGGAAGAGACCATAGCTTAATCATATCCGCCGGAAACGGACACCTTGAGTCTAGGATCCTAGGCACAGCCAGCAATTTGTTAGGACTTTCCCATTCCTTTAACACCATCCTGGAGAAATGCAGCTGCTCCGGAAATACCTGCCTTTGTCTCACCGGCCTAAACAGTTCATCCTTCCCTCTTTTTGCCACCTTAGGGGGGGTAAAAATACCATTTTGTGAGTACTCACCTGAAAAATGGGTATTGTCAGTGTGCCACACATCCCGCTTCCCCTTTAAAAATACGGACGTATGGGTTACACACCTGCAAGGTGACAATGTGCAGAGAGACGTCTTGAAACGAGCCCCCTTCCAGCCTATATATACCGGGGACCTCCCATTAACAAACCAGTGTATACAAAAGCAGAAAGACAAGGTACCAGGTAATCCAATGGTAACCTCACAAAATAATAATAACCATAAGCTATACCGTATAAAGGATTCGGGATACCGAAAAGGGCGGGGGTGAAGCGGGATGTGTGGCACACTGACAATACCCATTTTTCAGGTGAGTACTCACAAAATGGTATTATTCTCAGTGTGCCACACATCCCGCTTCCCCTTTAAAAATACGGACGTATGGGATATCCAAAAGCAGTGCCCAAAAAGGGATGGGTATCCGAAGGCAATGAAGCATAACTTAAACGACTGCGGTCTGCAGAACTTTGCGGCCAAACACAGCATCCGCTGAGGCCCGCACATCAACCTTGTAAAACTTAGAAAAAGTATGAACAGAAGACCAAGTAGCGGCCTTACAAACTTGTTCAACAGAAGCTTGGGCCTGAAAAGCCCAAGATGCACCAACGGCGCGAGTAGAATGAGCAGTGATGCGAAAAGGAGGAACTTTCCCCTTAACAGAATAGGCCGCAATAATGGCCTGACGTATCCATTTGCTAATGGAAGATTTAGCTGGGGCCAAACCCCTTCTTGGCCACATGACACAACAAAAAAGGCATCAGTTTTACGAAAAGAAGAAGTAGTAATCAAGTAGTGCTTAACACAGCGAACTACATCCAAACAATGCAAGGCCCTCTCTTTGTCATTCTTAGGATTAGGACACAAGGAGGGAAGAACAATATCCTGATTCAAATGAAAAGCAGATACTACCTTTGGAAGGAAGTCTGGTTTATACCTAAAAACCACTTTGTCCTGATGCTTCTCAAAGTATGGAGCCTGAATTGACAAGGCCGCCAACTCCGAGACACGCCGAACAGAAGTGATAGCTACCAAGAAGACAACCTTCTGAGTCAAGGTAGAAAGAGCAATATCCTGCAAAGGCTCAAAAGGAGGAGCCTGAAGAGCAGAAAGAACTAAATTCAAATCCCAAACTGGGAGTAATGGTTTCCTGGGGGGCCGCACATGCGTAACCCCCTGGAAAAAAGTCTTAACTAAAGGGTGAAGCGCAAAATGCTTCTGAAAGAAAATAGATAAGGCAGAAACCTGCCCTTTCAAAGTACTTAGCTGGAGTCCAGAATCCAGCCCTGATTGCAGAAAATCCAGAATTCTAGAAACTGAAAAGACTCTACAAGGTAAAGATCTGGCCTCGCACCAAGCAATATAGGCTCTCCAAGTCCTATAGTAGGTGGTAGAGGAAGATTTCTTCCGGGCACAGATCAGAGTCTTAATAACCGAATCAGAAAGACCTTCCTCCTTCAAGATGAAGGTCTCAGCAGCCAAGCCGTCAAACCTAGCATGGGTAAATTGGGGTAACGTGGTTGACCCTGAGTGAGCAGATCGGGCCGGAGAGGCAGAACGAACTGATCCACTGCCAGCCGAACGATGTCTGCGAACCACACTCGCCTTGGCCACCTTGGAGCCACGAGAATGGCGGACACCTCTTCCAGAGCCAGCTTCCGCATTACCTTGCCCAGCATGGGAATCGGAGGAAACAGATACAGGAACCCCCGACCTCCCCAGTTCAGAGACATGGCGTCTAGTGCCAGAGCTAGCGGATCCTGGGAGAGCGACACAAAGGTCGGGAGCTTGCAATTGTGACGAGAGGCAAACAGGTCCACTTCTGGTGTCCCCCACCGGAGACACAACGACCGGAAAACTTGAGGATGAAGGGACCACTCCCCTAAACGGGACGAGCCTCTGCTCAGAAGATCCGCTTCCCTGTTTTCCACTCCCGGAATGTAAACAGCAGAGATGCAAGGAACATGGGCCTCTGCCCAAATCAGGATCAGGGACACTTCTCTGAGAGCACCCAGACTGCGAGTCCCTCCCTGACGATTGATGTAAGCAACAGCTGTTTGATTGTCTGAACGAACCTGAACAGGAAGGCCCAGAACATGCTGAGTCAAAAGAGCCAGACCAGATGGATGGCTCTCAGTTCCAGAACATTGATGGACAATTGGGCCTCCCGAGGCCTCCACTGCCCCTGGAACTGACAATCCTTCCAGAATCCCCCCCATCCTGAAAGACTGGCGTCCGTGGTGACAATTTCCCAAAGAGGAGTCAGGAAGGACCTGCCCCTCAAGAGATTGTCCGAGACTAACCACCACTGAAGAGACTGCCGGACCCGGGGAGACATCTGGAAGGACCGATCCAACGACCGCGGATGCCGGTCCCAGGATGCCAACAGATGTAGCTGAAGCGTCCTTGTGTGAAATTGTGCGAAGGGAACTGCCTCGAATGAGGCAACCATCAACCCCACCAGCCTCATCCCCTGATGGATGGATGGCCGAGGGTTGGCAAGAAGGACCTGAGCCAATTCCTGAATCAGACGCATCTTGGTCGGAGGCAGAAATACCTTGTGTTGACAAGAGTCCAATGACATTCCCAAAAAGGACACTACCCTGGCCGGGACCAGGGAGGACTTGTGATAGTTGATCACCCATCCAAAACTTTCCAACATGGAGACCACCATCCTGGTGTCTGTCTCCGATTGAACGAGCGAAGGAGCCATGATGAGTAGGTCGTCCAAGTAAGGGACCACCCGAATGCCCCGAGATCTGAGAATGGCCATCACCCCTGCCAGCACCTTGGTGAACACTCTTGGAGCCGAGGAAAGGCTGAATGGAAGTGCTGCAAACTGGAAATGCTGATCTCCCATCACAAACCTGAGAAAACACTGATGAGCTTGGCAGATGGGAACATGAAGATAAGCATCTATGGACGTCATGAAATCCCCCTGCCGAAGGGAACCGATGGCTGACCGCAGAGTTTCCATGCGAAACTTCCGAGGGCGGATGAACTTGTTGAGACACTTCAGATCTAGAACAGGACGAACTGATCCATCCTTTTTGGGGACTGTGAAAAGGTTGGAGTAAAAACAGAGACCCAGCTCTAAATGCGGCACCGGCCGGATGACCGCCATTTCCAAAAGGTTCTTTACCGATGCCAGGAGCCCCTGCACAATCAAAGGATCGGTAGGCACCCGAGACCGGAAGAATCGTGAAGGAGGGCGAGACTCGAACTCCAGTTTGAGACCGGACGACACTACCTCCCGGACCCATCTGTCCGGGACCGCCTGATCCCAAACCTGGGAGAAGTGTCGCAAACGTCCCCCCACCCGCACGGGTGAGGGCAGCCCCTCATTGCTGAGCGGGCTTGCCTGCAGGCTTGGGCTTGGTGCCCCAGGATTGGCCGGAACGGCCACGGCCTCTGCCCCTGGACCAACCTGTACCCCTGGTAGAGGAATAAGAAGCCCCTCTGCCTGCTCTGGCTCCCCTAAAGGAGGGCCCAAACGAAGCTGCCCCCCGAAAGGAGCGACGTGGCTTCTTGCGTTGCGGCAATTTACCACCCTTGGTAACTGTGTCCAATTTTTCGCCAAACAGGCGCAAACCCACAAAAGGGAGCCTGTAAGCGCCCTCTTAGAGTTAAGGTCCGCCGTCCACTGGTGTAGCCATATTGAGCGGCGGATGGCAACCAGTAGTGCCGCTGTCCTGCTACTCATAGCAAGTGAATCATCCTGAGCATTTATGGCAAATGAAATAAAGGTTTCACATTGCTTGAGAGAAATAAATTCATCACAAGCGGGATCAAGTCCTGCGCACAGATCCCTAATAACAGACTTAACCGCCAAAAGAAGAAGCGCCGTAGCGCATGCTGGCCGCATACCTGAACCAGCACTGATAAACCCATGGCGGGCCAATAGATCAATCCGCCGATCCTCACCATCTTTAATGGTAGTAATGTCAGGGGAGTGTAACACAGCGGAATTAGATAGCCCCAGCACAGGAGCATCTACATCAGGTGGGATAGACCAAAGCTTAATTAAATCCTCTGGAAAGGGATACCGCTTATCCCAAGAAGGAGGAATGCCAGCCAGGCGCGCAGGATGTTCCCATTCTTTAAGAACAACTTTGACAAAGTGCTGTTGTTTGGGAAATACTAGGCGCGGCTTTGGTTCTGTAAATAACTCACCCTTCGGCGGAGGATCCACAACAGGCGGATCTAAAGCCAAAATTTTAAACATTTGGGCCAAAATGGAAGGAGTGTCCACAGACACCCCTGCAGCCTGAACGTCAGCCAAAAGCTGATCTGCAGGCTCGTCTGGCTCCTCAAGGAGCTCCCCTTCCTCATCAGGGGGATATTCGGACCATTCTAAGGAATCACACACTTCATCCTCAGGGCCAGGCGCTGCTAAGGAAAGGTGCTTCCTCTTCGCCGTAGCTTTGTGAGCCATAGTGGCGGAAATAATTTTCTCGAGATTGGCCACTCGCACAGCCATCTCGGATTGCGAATCCCCACTTTTGACAGTGTCAACCGGGGTCCGGGATAAGGGAGGGGGGGTAGGGGATGACGGAAGCTGCGAAGAGCCAGAAGCCGGAATACCGGACTGACGCGCAATAGTCTGCTTTGCGCATGGAACGCAAATTAATGCGTCATCGCCTGGGAGCAGGGCCCCACATCCCGCACACAGCCCAGGCCCCAAAGAGCCCCCGGTAACATCGGAAGCCTCCATTACGGTTAATTTATGGTATTCGCAATTACCCTGGGATTTTTAAGCATATAAGCAACCCGGGATGCCCCCTTAATAAACGTCCCGGAATGGGAGGATTTCTTATTTTTTTTTTTATTAACTAGTCCAGTATATATAGACTGGGAGAGCCGCTGAAACAGGGATCCCAGGATCTGTGGGGAAACAACAGACATCAATCCCCACATATACACAAGAAAAAAAAAATCACATGTACTAAAAAACGGCCCCACACAGTAAAATGGTGGGGCCGCCTACCTTGTTTCAGCAGGGCAAGGGGCTAAGAGGGACCAGCGCAGAGACGGCCGCATCAATCCAAAGCCACGCTCCACAATGCTGACAAGCCTGCCGCTGTGCAGGCTTAAACGCGGCAGTGAGGGATCTTCCTCCCTCTCCACATGTGAGCCGTGACCCGGAACTGGCCAGGAGAACTTCCTCCCGGCGTCTTGCCACGCCACCTTACCCAGAATGACGCGGCCCGTCTAATGACGGGCCGGCTGAATAATGGAGGGAAATTCAAACTGAATAGCACACATGTGCTGCATAGAGTGAAAAATACACACATACACTCACCCCCCCCCCCCCCCCGCGAAGGGAATAGGGATCAAGCGGGAAAAGGGTGCCCTAAAACTGGACCTCGGGATGGGGGCATCCCAAATCCGGATCACCAGCCGGATAGCCGATCGCCCCTCAAGCGGAGTGTCACGGAGGAGATAAGCTCCTTGGCACCTATAGTGCCATCTGCCGTTGCCCAGTAAACAGCCTGGGCTGGGAGGCTTCCATTAACCTTTTAAAGGCAAACACAATTTAAAACTGGGCAGAAATAGACTAAAAGGGGGTGCCGGGGTAAACCCCGGCTACCTGAAAGCAGGAGACATCTCTTCTGTCTTGTCGCCTCATGCAGAGAGGAAAAACTGGTTTGTTAATGGGAGGTCCCAGGTATATATAGGCTGGAAGGGGGCTCGTTTCAAGACGTCTCTCTGCACATCGTCACCTTGCAGGTGTGTAACCCATACGTCCGTATTTTTAAAGGGGAAGCGGGATGTGTGGCACACTGAGAATACTCAAAGTCTCGAACACCGAAGAAAGTAAGCATTCTGTTTCGTCTGAGAGAAGGGGATCCTTATCAGAAGAAAATATAATAGAATTACTGTCCTACTCATCGGAGCGTAACTCCCCCTCTGAGAGCTGTTCAATATATTCTTCCTCCTCCTCAGACCCAAAAGAGGCAAATAAATCCTCCTCCTCATAAACAGGCTCCACGTGCCTCCTTTTATTGGTTGCCTTTTTTGGAACAACCAAGGATAACTGTCTCTCCAAGTTATCCAACCTGTGTGCCACATCCGTCTGCGCTTCACTGCCTTCCCCTTCTCCAGGGGACACTAGAGCAGGCTGAGCTATAGCGCTCCCCAAAGCTATTGCTGGGCTAGATACAGGAGCAACCGTTCTATTGTGGTCTGAACCAATTCTCCTGGCGCAAGCGGAACACACCGCACTGAAAATGCCCAGGGGATCCTGCTTACATGCCCTGCTCAAGTGGGATGCCCAATTCACTATCCCCCCCAACCCCCCCCCCCCCGATGCCTCAGTCATGGTGTTTTTTTTTTTTTTATAAAATTCTTTTTGCAAAAGACCTAAGGTCCTAAGCCTATACCAATCCCCAAGGGACTGGGAGGAACCACAACCCCTTTATCCTTCTTCCCAATCTAAAAACTCTATAAATCACACAAAAAAAATAAATAAAAATAATATATTATATATATATATATATATATTTATTAAAAACAGCAATCATGCTCTTAATCAGTAAGACCATAAAATTAACACAATAAAATAATTACCATAAATTAATACAATCGACGTCCACTTACCCCAGCAGCCCCTTCTCATACAATCCTAAACAAAAAACACACATTGTACAGGGAAATCTATTGGGCCCCCCCCCAGGTGCCTGCACCCTGTAGCCCCACATAAAACGCAGCGCCACTAAGGCGGTTATACGGCGCCCCAGAGACCCTCCCAGGTCAATAATCAACAGCAGGGCTAATGGCCCCTTAAGCCTGGGGCACCCTCAGCGAGGACAGCGGGGAAGCCCGCAATGGCACTCCTTGCCGCTGCGGACATACCGCACATCGGCATCTGGGGGCTTTTGCACCTACCTCCACCAAGATGAGGTAGCCTAAAGGCCGGAGAGCGCGGTCCACAACCTCCCTCCAAGCCGGAGAGAGCATTGAATGAAAACGCGGAAGCTGCCTCGTGCTTCCGTATATGGCTCCGCCCCCAGCGTGACGTAATAAACAAGACCACGCCCCTTAAAAGAAGGCTTTTTCAAATTTCATTTTTTTCTTTTTTTCCCTAAAATAACCTAAGTTATGTGGGAAGAAGGATTGGTTGAATAAATAAAACATGTTCCTCAGCAGGTACACCAGAGAAAAACCTGCGGCTGACGTGCTTTTCAGAAAGCCTGCAGCCCAGAGCGTATACACTCTGCAAGCGCCCCAAGACCCCAGCGCTTCCACCTTACTTTCACGGACCCCTGAACAGCAAGCTGTGGGAGGCACAATTGGGTCTGGGGGATCCGTAGGAATAAGGCTGTGCAGGAAGCCGACAGAGTGCATTCCCCGCTTGCTGCTAATCCTTAGAGAATCTTCAACAACCTTCACAGTCACTTCAACTGCAAGAATGAAACTGGTCTTGATTAGGAGGCAGCTGCTACTTATGGGCCAGGAGGGGCCACACTTTTTTTTGTCTTGCAGTCACACCCTTTCGGGCAAGGAAGTAATCCCAAGTGTAATGAGGGTCTGGAATGGATCGGAAGAAAAAATACAATTCTGTGAATTACTCACCTGTAGAATTGATATTATGAGTATACAGTACGTCCTGCTCCAGATAAGAATCATTACACTTGGGGTATTACTCCGCCAGATGGCGCTGGACTGCAGAGACCGCGAAATTGGCTCCTCACGGCCCCTCAAATACCCGGGACCTCCCACAAATCCCCAGCATTGAAAAGCAGTTAACGAGAAGCCGGGAGAAAGATAACAGAATCAACCCGTAACTATAAACAATGATAACAACCATACAGGGGATCCAAGGATAATGCAAAATCAAGGGTGGGGTGGAGCAGGACGTACTGTATACTCATAATATCAATTCTACAGGCGAGTAATTCACAGAATTGTATTATTCTTAGTATACAGTACATCCTGCTCCAGATAAGAATCATTACACTTGGGACATCCAATAGCAGTGTCCATAAAGTAGGGTGGGATCCCCAAAGGCAACAGACAGGTCAGACCACTGCCGCCTGCAGAACCTTGCAGCCAAAAGCAGCATCCGCTGAGGCCCTAACATCAACCTTATAAAACTTTGAAAAAGTATGAACAGAAGACCAAGTAGCGGCCTTGCAAACTTGTTCAACAGAAGCCTGGTGCTGAAAAGCCCAAGAGGCCCCAATAGCACGAGTGGAATGAGCAGTAAGGCGGAAGGGAGGATTCTTCCCCTTAGCAGAATAGGCCTGAATCACAGCCTTCCAGAAGCCCCCCCAACCTGTTAGACTGGCATCCGTGGTGACCGTCTCCCAGCAGGGGGCCAGAAAGGATCTGCCCACCAATCCGTGGTGACCGCCCCCCTAGTCAGGCAGCACAAGGAACTGGTCCAGGGACGCAGGATCTTTGTCCAATACTGACAAGAGGTGGAGTTGCAGAGGCCTCATGTGAAACTGGGCATAAGGGACTGCCTCGAAGCACGACACCATCAGGCCCACCAGCTGCATTCCCTACCTGATGGAGGGATGAGGGCAAGATAGCAGGAACTGAACCTAGGCTAGCAGACTGTCCACCTTCTGCTGAGGAAGAAAAATCATTGCCTGAACTGTATCCAGATTCATTCCCAGGAAAGGAGCAACCAAGGAGGGAAACAGGGAAGATTCGGGATGGTTGATCACCCAGCCAAATGATTCCAGCGTGGACACTACTAGCTGAGTATCCCGCTCTGCCTGTTGAAGGGACTGAGAAGTGATGAGAATGTCGTCTAAATAGGGCAGCAGGCGAATGCCCTGAGACCTGAGCAGAGACATCACTCCTGCCAGCACCTTGGTGAACACCCTGGGAGCTGAAGTGAGACCGAAGGGCAATGCCACAAATTGGTAGTGCTGATCCTCCAGAGCGAACCTGAGGAATCTTTGATGACCTGGAAAAACAGGAATAAGAAGGTACGCATCCTTGATGTCTACAGAGGTCATGAAGTCCCCTAGACGCAGGGAACTGATGGCAAAGCGCAAAGTTTCCATGCAAAAGTGCCTGCACCTGACAAAAGGTTGGAATAGAAACCCTTGCCCCTTTCTCGTAAGGCTACCTGACAGATGACCCCCAGCTCCAGAAGGCTTTGCACCGCCAGAACTAGAGCCTGAGCTGACATAGGGTCGTGAGAGATCTGGGATCTGATGAATCTTGGGGGCGGCCTGGCAGCAAACTATCTTGTAACCGGAGGACACTACCTCCTGAATCCACCGGTCTGAGACATGAAGCCTCCAGACGTGAGCAAAATGCTGAAGCCGTACCCCCACCCGGATGGGTGAGGGCGCCCCTTCATGCCTGAGGGGGCTTGGGAGAAGACTTAGGCTTGGAGCCCCAGGAAGAGCCAGGGCGTCCACGTCCTCTGGCCCTACCCCAGAAATCTCCTGTCTGGCTTCACGGTAGGAGGAAGAAAAGGAGCCCAGGCCCCGAAAGGGCCGAGACTGCCGCCTGCGCTGGGGTAACCTGCCTCCCTTAGCAAACAGGTCCAGCCGGTCCCCAAACAGGCGTAGTCCTTTGAAGGGGAAACCAGTGAGAGCCTTCTTGGCAGCCCGGGCGCAGCGCAGTCCCCACGCAGGCAAAGGCATGGGACGCCAGCTGATCAATACGCCGGTCCTCACCATCCCGCAGCGTAGTAGATTCAGGAGAATGCATGACAGAGGTGTTGGACAACCCTAGGACCGGGGCATCCACCTCTGGAGGGGATGACCAGCGCTTCACCACTTAAGCAGGAAAGGGGTACCTCTTATCCCAACTCTTAGGGACACCGGGAAGTCTGCTGGGACGCTCCCATTCCTTGAGATTAAGATGGGCTTGCTCGGGAAATTCCAAACGTGGCTTTGCAGTATGAAACAATTCCCCCTGCTGCCTGGGGGCCGCAGCCGGGGGAGAGATAGACAGTACCTCAAAAATCTGAGCCAACAGCCTATCAGTATCATCTGGGGCCCAGGGGTCAGAGCCAGAATCATCATGACCCCTGGGCCTCTCATCAGATGACTCAGAGTCAGAGAATAATTCCCTTTCTTCCAAAGGGGTATAACCAGACAGTTCCAAGAACTCATCAGCCTCCATAGGGAACAGAGAGACATCAGGCATCAAGTGCCGCTTTTTAGCAGAGGCCTTACGCGCCAGGGTATTAGCCAGTAACTTTTCAACACTAGCCAGTCTGGAAGACACATCAGGTTGAGAGTCCCCACTGGTATGCAACATAATAGGAGTCAAATTTAAGCTTGGGGGGAGTAGGAGAAGCCATACGTAGCGCAGGCCCAGCTGCTGGTAAACCAGGCTGCAGCGCAAGCACCTGCTGGGCACAAGGTACACAGACCCGCACATTGTCAGCACTAGTAGGGGACACCCCACAAGCTACACACAGCCGGGCTTGTCCCGAAGGAACCCCAAGCACATTATCCTGAGACGCCTCCATATGGTGATTAAAGCGGCACAATAAGCCGATAGGGATTCACGCTATAAAAGCAACCCGGGATGCCCCAATAGCCCGCTAGGGAAGTGGGAGTAATTTACACACTAGGACTCACAAGTTTAATAACTAAATAGAGGGAGAAGAGCCGGGAGAAACCAATAGAGCTCGACCCATCTGAAAGACAAACGAAGAGAACCCCATAAGTGCCATGTATAATGACACAGGGTAAATAAAAGCCACCCGCGAGGGCACTCACGGACCGCGGTAGGTAGATGCCAGTCACGCAGCAGCCGAATCCAGCGAAAAATGGCGCCAGGTATACCTCGAGTGGCGGGTCGCGGAGACAATGACGCGGAACGCGCCAACCGCGGGCCCCCCGAAGAGCGCGAAGCAGCACACGTGACAAGCAGCCAAAGACCGCGCAACAGCGCCTGAGGTAATGCAGCCGCCAACCGCGGAGCACAAAGGAGCGCGCGGCGGAGCCGGCAGTGCAACCAAGTCAGCGCGGAGACTGACACCGAAAGAAGCACACAATACAGTGAAAACACCAAGGCAGCGGCCACTTAACAGAGGGCCCACCGATAGATAGGGGCAAGGGGCAATAGGGCGGGAGGGGCATCCCATAGAGGCTCACCATAAGCCTATACCGCCTACCCTTTGGTGGGGGATTGCGGTGGAGCAGCGCTCCCAAGCACCTGACAGCAGTGCTGCCTACCATCACCCGGACCAGCGCAGCCAAGGCTGGGAGGCACATTAATAATGGAACGGGTGGGAATAGTCCTACAGGGCCGCAGGCTAATAGCCCCGCTCACCTGCGAGAAGAGAGAGCCATCTTCTTGGCCTTCACAGTCCAGACTGCAGAGAAGATCTGGGGATTTGGGGGAGGTCCCGGGAGAAGCCAATTTCGCGGTCTCTGCAGTCCAGCGCCATGTGGCGGAGTAATACCCCAAGTGTAATGATTCTTATCTGGAGTAGGACGTACTGTATACTAAGAATAAGGGGGGTGCTGCTTCGCAGAACAGCATTCCTGAGGGAACAGGGGCACGTTTCTATATTTTATAAGGATTCTAATCCGCCTGTAAAACAAGAACATAGACAACGCCCACATCACACAATAGAGATGCATAGACAAGAGCAGGAGATGCATAGAATCCCATTACGTACATTTTGTCCTCTATGCAGTATATAGCGGATGGCAGGTCCTTGTTGGGTGCTCTCACGCGGGCCACCTTCTGCACGGTTGTTTCCAGCAAACCTGCAAAGAAGAACATTTTATGTTGTGCATAGGACTGACGGATGGAGGTCATAAATGATAAATTAAACATATGATGGTGAACATTCCCTCCCTCCATTTGTTCCACTCTATCTCATCTTTCTCTCTGCACTGTACGCTAAGTGGCTAATAAAGGTGAAATAAACCCTCAGGCAGCCACTTCACTCTGCGCCATTTCTCTTTCGCTTGACAATAATGCTTAGGATTATGAAGATAATACAATTCTGTGATACTCACCTGTAGAATTGTTTTTGAATATATCCTGTCCAGGTCATCCCAGAAGTAATGACATATGGGTAATCCACCACTAGGTGGCGCCTGACTGCAGGATCAAAAGCTGTAGCTCCTCCCAGCCCCCTATCTCTACGATTCCCCAGTGGTTAAACAGCAGTAAGAAGGAGACAGGCCGGGAGGCCAAGAAACCATGTTATTTCACATAGCTTCAGCATGTACTCTCTCCAACAAAAAAGTTAAGGACAATGGTCCAATATAAAAATGGTAATCACCATAACAGGCAAACAGAGATAATGAAAAATAAGGGCGGGGTGGGACGGCCTGGACTGGATATATTCAAAAACAATTCTACAGGCGAGTATCACAGAATTGTATTTTTCACTATATCCAGTCCAGGTCGTCCCAGAAGTAATGACATATGGGACATCCAAAAGCAGTGTCCATTAGGGCGGGATCCCCAGTGCGGAACAGCATGTAGTTCAATAAACTACCGCCTGAAGCACCTTTCGGCCAAAGACCGCATCAGCTGAGGCCCTAACATCAACCTTGTAAAACTTGGTAAGGTATGAACAGAAGACCAAGTGGCGGCTTGCAAACTTGTTCAACAGATTCCTGGTGCTGAAAAGCCCAGGAAACACCAATAGCTCTAGTAGAATAAGCAGTAACTCGAAAAAGGGGATCCTTCCCCTTGGCAGAATATGCTTGCATCACCGCCTGCCTGATCCACCGACTGAGCGTGGACTTGGCAGATGGCAAACCCTTCCTATAGCTCTCTGTCAGGACAAAGAGAAAATCAGATTTCCTGAAGGGTTCGGTCACAACCAAGTAATACTTAATGGCTCTGATCACATCCGAGGCATGGAGGGTCCTTTCATTAGAACTAGTCGGTGCAGGACACGAGGGCAAGACCACTTCCTCATTAAGATGAAAGGGAGAGGTTTAAAGCGAAACACCACCTTATCTTTATGCCGCTCAAAGTAAGGAGGCTTCATACAAAGCGCGGCCAGTTCTGACACGCGACGCACCAAGGTGATAGCTACCAAAAAAAACACCTTAAGGGTCAAGATAGACAATGCAGCATCACACAAAGGCTCAAAGGGGGGACCCTGTAGAGTAGAAAGCACCAAATTCAAGTCCCACACCAGTAGCACATGCTTACGCGGTGGACGTACATGGGTAACTCCCTGGAAAATGTCTTGATCAGTCTATGACTGGCAAAGGCTCTTTGGAAAAAGATGGCCAAGGCCGAGACCTGGCCCTTGAGGGTGCTCAGCTGGAGACCCAAGTCTAGGCCATGTTGTAAAAACTCCAAAATCCTAGAGATAGAAAAAAGTGCGGCAAGGGAAACTCTTGGACTCGCACCAGGCAATGTAGGCATGCCAAACTCGGTAGTATATCATGGAGGAAGACTTCTTCCGCGCCTGAGTCATGGTCTGAACCACCGTGGCAGACAGCCCCTTCTCCATCAGGAATGAGGTTTCAATAGCCAGGCCGTCAAGCCAGCGCCTGTAAATTGGGGTGCCGCAGCGACCCCTGCGTGAGAAGCCCTGGGTCGTCGGGCATGACGTAGCGATCGACTGACATCTCAATTATGTCCGTGAATCAACTCTGCCTCGGCCAGTGAGGAGCCACCAGGATGGTTGGTACCCCCTCCTGGGCTATCTTGCGCAGGCCCAGGAGCGGAAACGCAGGGAATGCATAAAGGAGCCTGAACTCCAAGGAATCGCCAGAGCGTCTGTGGCAAAGGCCAGAGGATCTCTGGACAGGGAAACGAACCTTGGGAGCTTGTGATTGTGTCTGGACACAAAAAGGTCCACGTCCGGCTCACCCCGACGGAGACACAGAGCGTGAAATCTTGTTGCTGAGGGACCATTCCCCCAGGCGTGAGGCACTCCTGCTCAGTAGGTCGGCCTCCTGGTTCTCCACCCCAGAACCGCCAAGATGCAGGGAATATTCTCCTCTGCCCAAGTCAGAATCAGGGTGACCCCTGCTCGCTTGCTCCGAGTCCCGCCTTGGTGATTTATGCAGCCAACCGCCGGCTGATTGTCCGAGCGGACCTGGATCCCACGACCCTTTAAATGGGGAGTCAAGTGAAGAAGCACCAACCGGATTGCTCTCAATTCCAAGACATTTATGGGCAAGTGGGTCTCCTGCGGCCCCCACTGACCTCGGATTTTCTGCGACAGCCAAAAGCCTTCCCAACCGGTAGGCTGGCTTCTGTGATGACAATCTCCCAACGTGGGGTCAAAAATGTCTTGCCTACAAGCAGATTTCTGGAGTCCAGCCACCACAAGAGGGATTGCCTGGCCGAGGGAGAAGAGGAGAAATCCTGTTCCAGTGACTCCTGCGTCCGATCCCAACCAGTCAAGAGATTCAATTGAAGAGGTCTCATGTGGAAACTGAGCAAAGGGCACTGCCTCGAAGCACGACACCATAAGGCCCACCAGTTCCATCCCCAGACGGACGGACGGAAGTTGACAAGACAGCAAGGCCTGCACCTGCGTCTGAAGACCCACCACTTTCTGTTGTGGTAGAAAAACCTTGGCCTGAGACGTGTCCAGCGTCATGCCCAGAAAATACCTCACCATGGAGGGAGTGGTGGAAGACTTGGGGTAATTGACTACCCAACCGAAATCCTCGAGAGTGGACAACACCGTCCGGGTGACGCTCTCGGCCTGAAGAGACTGAGCTGCAATCAGCAAATCGTCCAGATAAGGCAGCACGCGGATGCCCTGGATCCTCAGGAGAGCCATGATGCCCGCCAGCAGCTTGGTGAACACATGGGGGGCTGAGGATATCTTGAATGTTAAAGTCACAAACTGGTAATGCTGATCCTCCAGCGCAAACCTCAAACTTCTGATGCTCCTGGAATATCGGAATGTGCAGATAAGCATACTTGATGTCCACCATGGTCAATAAGTCGCCGGGTCGAAGCGAGCTCGCAAGGTCTCCATGTGGAAATGTCTGACCCTGACAAACCTGTTGAGACCCTTCAGGTCCAGGATGGGTCTCAGTGTCCTGTCCTTCTTGGGCACCGTGAACAGATTGGAGTAAAAGGCCTGACCACGTTCCAGGCGAGGCACGGGAAGAATCACACCCAGCAGCAGAAGTTGTTGGATGGCCAACCCCAGACCTTGAGCCGTCACCGGGTTCTGGGACACCCGAGACTGAAGAAATCTCGAGGGCGGCCAGGCTGCCATCTTGTAACCGGAGGACACCACCTCCTGAATTCACCGATCCAAGACGCGCTGTCTTCAGATGTGAGCAAATAGCAGATGGATGAGGGCGCCTATTCATGCCTGAGGAGGCTTGGCAGAGGGCTTGGACTTGGACCCCCGGGAGAGATTGAGTCGGCCGCAGGACCTTCCTCGTCCCCAGGAGTCTCTGCGGGAACCTGAAAATGAAGAGCCTCTTCCTCCTCGAAAGGAGCGATGGGCAGATGAACCCCAAAAGGGCCACGCAGGCCTTCGTCGGTGAGGGAGTCTTCCGTCCTTGACCAGGAGGTCCAGACGCTCCCCAAACAGCCTGTGACCCACAAAGGGGATACTAGTGAGCGACTTTTTAGCTGCAGCCCACAAGGCGTCTCACCTTCGTCGCTGAGGGAGTCTTCCGCCCTTGACCAGGAGGTCCAGACGCTCCCCAAACAGCCTGTGACCCACAAAGGGGATACTAGTGAGTGACTTTTTAGCTGCAGCCCACAAGGTGTCTCACCTTCTTTCTAATGGCCAGGGAGACAATAGCCGTGGCACAGACAGGGCTGAACCAAGCACCGGCAAAGGCATGGCAGACCAGCTGATCCATGCGTTTGTCAGCTGGATCACGTAGAGAAGCAGTATCGGGTGAAGGCATGACTGTAGTGTTGCACAGCCCCGACACGGGGGCATCCACCTCCAGAGGACGGGACCACAGCCAGACTAGCTCCACCGGGAAGGGATACCGCCTGTCCAGGCCCTTGGGCACCGATGGTAAGATAGATTAAATGGGCCTGCTCAGGAAATACTCGCCTCTGTCTCTAAGGCCGAAACAAGTCGCCCTGCTTCCTTTTAGCCGCTCTAGGGGGGACAATATGCAGCGTCTCAAAAAAACGCAGTCAGCAACCGCTCCATATCAGGGAGCCATGTATCCTCAGCCGAGGAAGAAGCGGGCCCACTGTCCAGACCAGCAGAATAATCTACCGTGGAGATGGAGTCCCATGCAACTCGCCCTCCTCCACGGAGCCGTGGCCACCAAAGAGATCATCATTATCATCTCCATCCTTATCAGAAAAGACCGGCTCAATATGCCGCCTCTTACTAGTGGCCTTTTTAGGAGCCGATCGAGAGATCTGTCTCTTAAGGCTGGCCACTCGATACGCCAAATCAGATTGGGACCCCCTACTGGCTTCCCCCTCACTGGGGGCCGAGAGCAATCGTGGGGGGTCAGGAGAGGCCGCAGGCAACAACGGGGCAGATACACCTGCCCGATCATGCTCCAAAAAGACACTTCTGGCACAAGTGACACAAACCATGCTGAGTTCGCCCAAAGGACTAACACCGCACATGGGACAGGGCTTCACCCGCCCTGATGGGGCCCCAAGCTCACTGTCTCCAGAAGCCTCCATTATGGTGATTTGAGTAATTTAACAAGTACAGCGCACTAATGGCCTAACCTGGCCAGCCCGCAACAGAGTCCCTCTTATGAGATCCCTCTTTACAGGGAGAGGGCTTGGAGAGAGGGGCGGAAGCGGGGACGGAGGCCGAGAGGAACCACAACCCTGAATATCAAGGGGCCCACCTGAAAGAAACAATGGGAACAAAAACATGAGCATCCCACAGCACATGCCCAGCGTCATAATAAAGGCAGCAAGAAGAAAAGAGAGGGACTCACGACACCGCTCACAGGCCGGCCGAGGACGACAGCAGCGTGCAGGAGGAGCAGATGGCGCGGAGCAGGCAGCCAGCATAAGATCCTCGGGGGGCGGGGGGCACCGTAGTGACGCAAAAAGAGTAATCGTGCAGCCCCGCCCCCCGGCGCGAAAATCTCGCCCGCCCCCGAAGATGGCGGAGGGCCCTGAAGAGCAGGAGGCCCAGAGCACGCGCACACCCCGCGGCGGAGACCACAGCTCCAGCGATCTCAGCCTGCGCAGTGCCGTGGTCCCCCCCCCCCCTCCCTCAGCGTGGCAGCATGGAGGAGAGGGGAAGGAGCAGAGCGACGAGGGAGCGAGGAGGGTAAGTAAGTAATGTGAGGTAAAAACACACAGAGCGCACCAAGCACTAAAGGTGACAAAGTCCAGTCAGAAAAAGTCAGCACCAAGCACAAACACAAATAAAGCTTGTGGGGCACGGAGGGCATAAGCGGTTCCTCTCCCCCCTTTAATAGGCTCACCATTAGCCTATGGCCGGCTGCCCCTCAGGCAGGGTCTGCGGCCCAGAGCCTAGTTCTGTCGACGTTCATCCTATCTTCACTGTCCTGGTCAGCCGAAGCTGGGAGGCAGTAGTGGGTCCACGGGAACGGTGGCAATAAGGATGCAGCGGCCGACGGGCTAGGAGGCCCCGCTCAACTGCAGTATCATCAGGAGAGAGTATCCATACGATCCTTATGCAGCAAGAACACTAGGGAATCAGAGAGACACCCTTTTTATAGGGGGCCGGGAGGAGCTACAGCTTTTGACCCTGCTGTCAGGTGCCACCTAGCAGTGGATTACCCATATGTCATTACTTCTGGGACGACCTGGACTGGATATAGTGGAAAATAGAATATGCTGCTACTAATGTATTACTGTGATAAAGATGCCGTCGGGCAGCTGGGCAATGCCTTTGAGTGTCCTGCCTTCAGGCGTAGATAGCATTCCAGTGTGCTCGTTAGGTAGAACAGACCAATTACTGAGCCAGATATAGTTTTTTTCTAATATGATGATATGCCCCCTGTAGATGAGGTATGTAAGTTTTCTATTTTAGGCCACACATTTTTTACTACCATGAGAATTTCTTTCTACCTTTATTGAATCAATTCATGAGAAAAATGCCTGAGAATGTCACTGTTACTGAATCACTAGATAAAAAGACAATGAAAGTCAATGGGAGCTTTTACTACAGTGTAGAAATGCGTAAACATTTCTCTACTTTTCTTAGAAGTAAAAAATACAATTCTGTGATTACTCACCTGTAGAATTGGTATTATACGTATACAGCACGTCCTGCTCCAGAGATAATTCCTTACGTTAGGTAATACATCCACAAGATGGCACTGGACTGCAGAGACAGCAAAAAAGTGGCTCCTCCCAGGCCCCTTATATACCAGGGACCTCCCACAAAATCTCCAGTATTGACAAGCAGTTAGCAAGAAGCCGGGAGAATCCTAACCATAATCAAACAATTTAAACAATGATAACAATCACCATACAGAGGTACTAAGAATAATGATAACATGGGCGGGGTGGAGCAGGATGTGCTGTATACGTATACCAATTCTACAGGTGAGTAATCACAGAATTGTATTATTCTAAGTATACAGCACGTCCTGCTCCAGAGATAATTCCTTACGTTTGGGACATCCAATAGCAGTGTCCGTAAGGTAGGGTGGGATCCCAAAAAAAGCAACAACATGCAGTTTAAGCCACTGCCACCTGCAGAACTTTGCGGCCAAAAGCAGCATCAGCTGAAGCCCGAACATCAACCTTGTAAAACTTAGAAAAGGTATGAACAGAAGACCAAGTAGCGACCTTACAAACTTTCAGAGTGCTGAGTTGAAGCCCCAGATCCAAACCATGTTGAAGAAATTCCAGAATCCTAGGAATAGAAAACACACGACAGGGAAAAGATTTAGACTCACACCAGCCAATGTAGGTACGCCAAACCCTAAAGTAGATGGAAGAAGAGGACTTTTCCTAGCCCTGATCATGGTATTAACAACAGAGGCAGGCAGCCCCTTTCCCATTAGAATGGAGGTTTCAGCAGCCAGGCCGTTAAAGCCAGCGTTTGTAAATTGGGGTAGCGTAGCAGCCCCTGAGTGAGCAGGTCTGGATCCTTGGGCAGGGCGTACTGATCTACTGCCAGCTGCACAATGTCTGTGAACCACACTCTTCTTGGCCAACGGGGGCCACCAGGATTGCTGGCACCCCTTCCTGAGCTATCTTTCGCAGAACCCTGCCGAATAGTGGAAACAGGGGAAAGACATACAGTAGCTGAAAGCCCTGCCAGGGCATTGTTAGAGCATCCATGGCCAGAGGGCCCAGGGACAGAGACACAAAGACTGGAAGCTTGTGATTGTGACGGGACGCAAACAGATCCACATCTGGCTGACCCCAACGGTGACACAGAGAGTGAAACACCCTGTTGCTGAGGGACCATTCCCCCAGGCGAGAAGTCCCCCTGCTCAGAGAGTCTGCTTCCAGATTCTCCACCCCTGGAATGTACACAGCTGAGATGCAGGGAATAGCGTCCTCTGCCCAGCACAGGATCAGAGACACTTCCTTGAGGGCCCCCTTGCTCCAGGTCCCTCCCTGATGATTGATGTAGGCAACCGCCGTCTGGTTGTCCGAGCGTACTCTGAACAGCCCGACCCCGAAGGTGCCGGGTCAAAATAGGGAAGAATGCGAATGCCCTGAGCTCTCAGCAGAGCCATAATGCCCGCCAGCACCTTGGTGAATACCCTGGGAGTCAAAGTGAGACCGAAGGGCAATGCCACAAACTGGTAATGCTGATCCTCCAGAGCGAACCTGAGGAATCTCTGATGACCTGGAAAGATTGGAATATGGAGGTAAGCATCCTTGATGTCCACAGAGGTCATGAAGTCCCCTGGGTGTAGTGAACTTACGGCTGAGCGCAGAGTCTCCATGCGAAAACGCCTGAATCTGACAAATTTGTTGAGAAGCTTTAAGTCCAGGATGGGTCTGACGGACCCATCTTTTTTGGGAACAGTGAAAAGGTTGGAAGAATAGCCCTTGCCCCTTTCCTTAGGGGGCACCTGGCAGATGACCCCCAGCTCCAGTAGGTTCTGCACAGCAAGCAACAGGCCCTGAGCTGACAGGGGGTTTTGAGCCATCCGGGATCTGATGAATCTTGGGGGCAGCCAGGCTGCCAACTATCTTGTAACCGGAGGACACTACCTCCTGAATCCACCAGTCTGAGACATGACGCCTCCAGACGTGAGCAAAGAGCCGAAGCCCCCCCCCCCACCTGGATGGGTGAGGGCGCCCCTTCATGCCTGAGGGGGCTTGGGGGAAGACTTAGTCTTGGAACCCCAGGAGGGGCCTGGGAGGCCACGCCCTCTGCCCTTGCCCCAGAAATCTGCAAAAGAAGCTCCCCTTCCCATTCTGGACCCACGGTAGGAGGGAAGAAAGGAACCTGAAACCCGAAAGGGCCGAGACTGTCTTTTGCGCTGGGGTAACTTGCCTCCCTTAGCAAACAGGTCCAGGCGATCCCCAAATAGACGCAGCTCTTTAAACGGAAACCCAGTGAGAGCCTTCCTAGCAGCGTTGTCAGCTGCCCTCTGGCGCAGCCAAACCGAGCGGCGTATAGCCACCGCCAAGACAGAAGCCCTGCCACACATTCTAATGGTATCATCCAAGGCAGAGAGGACATATGCAACAAATTCCTCACAACGCAGAAGGGCTCTATACTCTTCACTAGCAGCATCATCAGGAGCCCCATCTAAGGCAAAGGCATGGGAAGCGAGCTGATCAATGCACCGGTCCTCACCATCCTTCAGGGTAGTAGAGTCAGGGGAATGCATGACAGAAGTGTTGGACAACCCCAGAATTGGTGCATCCACTTTGGGAGGGGACGACCAACGCTTAACTACTTCAGCAGGAAAGGGATACCTCTTATCCCAACTCTTAGGCACCCCAGGGAGCCTGCTAGGTTGCTCCCACTCTGAGCACGAGATTATTAAAGTGAGTTTGCTCAGGAAACTCCAAACGTGGCTTAGCAGTGTGAAACAACTCCCCCTGCTGCCGAGGAGCCGCGGCAGGAGGAGAGATAGAAAGTACTTCAAAAATGTGAGCCAAAAGCCTGTCAGTATCATCTGGAGCCCATGGGTCAGAGCCAGAATCAGCATAACCCTTAGGCTGCTCATTAGATGATTCTGAATCAGAAAACAACTCCTCCCCTTCTTCCAGGGGGGTATAGCCAGCCAGGTCAAAAAATAGCCAGCCAGGTCAAAAAGGGTAACGCCAGGCGCCAGATGCCGCCTCTTAGCAGTGGCCTTACGTGCCATAGAGCCAGCAATCAGCTTCTCAATGCTAGCCACCCTGGTAGACAAATCAGGCTGAGACTCCCCATTGGTATGCACCTCACTGGGAGTCAGATGTAAGCGTGGGGGAGTAGGCGAAGCCGTAGGGGGCACAGGCTCAGCCACAGGTAACCCAGGTTGCAGCGCAAGCACCTGCTGGGAACAGGGTACACAAACCCGCACATTGTCATCACTGGTAGGGGACACCCCACACAGCCGGGCTTGTCCCAAAGGAACCCAAGCACTTTATCCCAAGAAGCCTCCATATGGTGATTATCGCGGCCCAACCGGCCAATAGGGAGTCACGCTAAAAAGCCACCCGGGATGCCCCAATAGCCGCTAGGGAAGTGGGAGGTAAAAAGCAGAATAGGCCTCTAATAAGCTAAATAAAGGGGATAGGCCAGGAGAAACCACAATTAAGTTTGACCTGCCTGCAAGACAAACCGAAATGTATGCATGCCGCTTACGGGACATAAGATATAAATATAAGCCAGCCCACAGGGACACTTACGGACCGCGGTAGGACGCCAGTCACGCAGCACAAGGAGAGCAAAATGGCGCCCGCAGATACCTCGAGGGGCGAGCTGGGGAGACAGTGATGCAGAACACGCCATCCGCAAGGACCGCCCCCCTCCCCCGAATAGCGCCCACGTGACCATGCCAGCCAATAATGGCGCAGTAGGTAGCGCCACGGAACGGCGTACAAGCGCGTGTGGCGGCGGCATTTTTTAAAAAAGCAACCAGTGCAACCAATACACGCGGTGACACAAAGCCAAAGCATACCAAGGCATACAATCACAAGGAGTGAAGAATACACCCCCCCAGCACCCCCGAGAACTACCACGGAGAGCGAGGGAGGGCAGCGGCCAACCTAACAGGAGCCCCCTGATGGACAGGGGGCGAGGGGCGATAGCACGAGAGGGGCATCCCATAAGGCTCACCATGGGCCTTTACCGCCTACCCTTTGGTGGGGGATTGCGGTTGGAGCAACGCTCCATAAGCACCTAACAGCGGTGCTGCCTACCGTCACCCGACCAGTGCAGCCAAAGCTGGGAGGCAGAAAATGAGGAACGGCTGGGAATAGTCCTACAGGGCCGCAGGCTAATAGCCCCGCTCACCTGCAAGCAGAGAGAGACATCTTCTTGCCTTCGCAGCCCAGACTGCAGAGAAGAACTGGGGAATTTTGCTGTCTCTGCAGGCCAGCGCCATCTTGTGGATGTATTACCCAAACGTAAGGAATTATCTCTGGAGCAGGACGTGCTGTATACTTCGAATAAGTGCCATTGACTTTCATTGTTTTCTTAGCTGGTGATTCAGCAACAGTGAAATTTTCAGGCTTTTTTCTCATGAATTGAATCTTTTACTAGCATGAGAATTTTTTTCTACATTTATTGAATTGAGGCCTTACTAGGAATAAAAAAAGTCAAAGGGAGGTGCACCAGAAGCATCTCCATTCGATGGTCGAATGCATTCCAATGAGTGTGTCCTTCTGTCTCGCATATTTCTGATCTCCTAGGCCAATTTGAAAGACTGAATGACACCCAGGACCCCCATTAAACAGGCAAGAAGGAGAAGATCCGCCTGACGGATAGCCACCCTTGATAAGATTTGTTTTGATAGGTAAGCACTTACATTTAAAAGTGGAACAAAATCCACCACCAATTTAAAAGATTTCAGGGCCGGTCGCTGGATTTAGTCTGGGGCATCCAGAATCCCAGTGTGAAACATCCCAAAAAAAAAAAAAAAAACTTGCCTCGCTACTCTCTGCGGATGCACCTGCAGGCTCTCGTCCAACAAGAGTCGCCTGCTATGAGGTTAGCATTCGGCTCTCACTGTTTACAATGGGAAACACGTGCTGCCCTGCATCTCCTGCATCCTGCGCAGGCTCCATTCAGATAGGCTGGGGCAGGAGCAATTGCAATGAGAGCCACCCACCAAATGACGTTGGACGAGAGCCCGCACATGCATTGTTGGAGAGTAGCGAGGAGGTTTTCACATCCCGATTTGGGATGCCTCGGGGGCACGGAACAAGGCCCGGGACAGCCAATCTCACGGGTTTTGTTCCTCTTAAATACATTTCAAACACTGAACATTTTGAAATCTTGTGCATTTAAAGAGGAACATTGGAGGCTGAACTGGGATGCCCCGCTGTGTAAACCTCCCCAGTGAGGTGGAAAATGAAATATTGTAAATTAGTATTAATGGTTTTAGTTATAGCCGCCTGTATGCCATCGCTCACATTCTCAGTGTGCGGAGGGGTTTTCCCCCCTCCTTCCCTCATAGGTTTAACAAATACTAAGAATGTTATGTCTGCTTAATAAGAAACAGAGGAGCACTATCGCGAAATTGTGTAATATTAAAAATCCATATAAACACTTCAAATAATAAGGGGAGGGGTCACTTATACACCCGAACTGAATAAAACTCCCGCCAAGCTTGTGGTTTTCTTCCCCTAGTAGGAATAAAATCCTGGAGTGACAGGTTTAGTCTATGAGGAGTGACAGAATCTGTCACCCGAGATGTCCTCTTCCTTCCATTAAAATAAAAAAGAATACAATTCTGTGAAACTCACCTGTAGAATTGTTTTTGGATATATCCAGTCCAAGTCGTCCCAATATCCTTACGACTGTGTGTTCGCCCCTAGGGGGCGCTTGACTGCAAGATCAAAGATGCTCCTCCCGGCCCCCTATAAAGGCAGCTGTCCCTCTATCCCTCTATCCCCAGTGGTTAAAAAGCAGTATTCAACAAGAGGACAGGCCGGGAGGCCTAAGAAACCATGTTACTTCACATAGCTTCAGCTTGTACTCTCTCTAAGCAAAAGATTAGAACAAAACAATGTCCTATGAAAAGAAAATAGTTGATCAGCATAACAGGCAAACAGGACATAATGAACACAAGGGCAGGGTGGGACGACCTGGACTAGATTGTATCCAAAAACAATTCTACAGGTGAGTTTCACAGAATTGTATTTTTCCCTACATCCAGTCCAGGTCGTCCCAATATCCTTACAACTGGGACATCCAAAAGCAGTGTCCATATGGGCGGGATTCCCAGTGCGGAACAGCATGTAGTTCATTTCACTACCACCTGAAGCACCTTTCGGCCAAAAACAGCATCAGCTGAGGCCCTGACATCCACCTTGTAAAACTTTGTAAAAGTATGAATTGAAGACCAAGTGGCGGCCTTGCAAACTTGTTCAACAGATGCCTGGTGCTGAAAAGCCCAAGAGGCACCAATAGCTCTGGTAGAATGAGCTGTGATCCGAAAAGGGGGCTCCTTCCCCGACAGAATATGCTTGCACCACCGCCTGTCTGATCCACTTACTCAGAGTGGACTTGGCTGGTGGTAAACCTTTCCTAGAGCCCTCTGTTAGGACAAAGAGCAAATCTGATTTCCTGAAGGATTCAGTTGCAGCCAGGTAAATACTGTATGGCTCTGACCACATCCAAGGCATGGAGGGTCCGTTCTTTGGAAATAGCCGGTGCTGGACACAAGGAAGGTAAGACAACTTCCTCATTAAGGTGAAAGGGAGAAACGACCTTACAAAAAAATCAGGTTTGAAGCGAAAAACCACCTTATCCCTATGCAGCTCAAAGTAGGGTGGATTCATAAAAGGCGCGGCCAGCTCTGATACACGGCGCACCAAGGTGATCGCTACCAGAAAGACCACTTTGAGAGTCAAAATAAGACAATGCAGCATCACACAAAGGCTCGAGGGGAGGACCCTGAAACACAGATAGTATTACCGGTGTGGGATTTGAATTTAGTACTGACTTACGCGGTGGCCGGACATAGGTAACTCCCTGGAAAAAAGTCTTGATCAACCTATGGTTGGCAATGGATCTCTGGAAAAAGATGGCTAAGGCCGAGACCTGACCCTTGAGGGTGCTCAGCTGAAGACCCAAGTCTAAGCAGTGTTGTAAAAACTCCAGAATCCTAGAAATAGAAAATATGCAGCAAGGAAGACTCCTGGTCTCGCACCAAGCGATATAGGCGCGCCAAACTCTGTAGTATATCATGGAAGAAGATTTCTTCCGTGCCTGAATCACTGTCTGCACAACCGTGGCCGATAACCCCTTCTCCGTCAGGATTGAGGTTTCAATAGCCAGGCCGTCAAAGCCAGCGTCCGTAAATTGGGGTGCCGCAGCGACCCCTGTGAGAGAAGCCCTGGGTCGTCGGGCATGATGAAGTGATCTATTGACATCTGGACTATGTTGGCAAACCAATTCCTTCTCGGCCAGCGAGGAGCCACCAGAATGGCTGGTACCCTTTCCTGGGCTATCTTGCGCAGCACTCTGCCCAGGAGTAGAAACGGAGGGAATGCAAACAGAAATCTGAACTCCGTACAAGGAATCGCCAGAGCGTCTGTTGCAATGGCCAGAGGATCTCTTGAGAGGGAGATGAAACTTGGAAGCGTGCGATTGTGTCTGGACGCAAACAGATCCACGTCCGACTGACCCCAGCAGGGAGACAGGGCGTGAAAAGTTTTGCTGCTGAGAGACCACTCCCCCAGGCGCGAGGCACTCCTGCTCAGGGAGTCTGCCTCCTGGTTTTCCACCCCGGGGATGTAGACCGCCGAGATGCAGGGAACATTCTCCTCTGCCCAAGTCAGAATCTGGGTTACCTTCTTGAGGGATCTCTTGCTCCGAGTCCCACCCTGGTGGTTGATGTAGGCAACAGCCGTCTGAATCGTACCTGGATCGCACGGCCTCTTAAATGGGGAGTCAAGCGTAGAAGCACCAACCGGATCGCTCTCAGCTCCAAGAGATTTATGGGTAAGCGGTTCTCCTGCGGACCCCACTGACCCTGGATCTTCTGGGTCTGCCAAACGCCTCCCCAGCCGGTCAGACTGGCATCCATGGTAACCATCTCCCAATAGGGAGTCAAAAAGTACTTGCCCACCAGCAGGTTCCGGAGTCCAACCACCACAATAGGGACTGCCTGGCCAGGGGGGACAGCGACAAGCTGTGTTCCAGGGACTCCTGAGTCCGATTCCAGCCGGTCAGCAGGTTCAATTGAAGAGGTCTCATGTAAAATTGGGCGAAGGGCACTGCCTCGAAGCATGACACCATTAGGCCCACCAATCTCATTCCCAGACGTACCAACGGCTGCTGACAAGACAGCAAGGCATGCACCTGGAGACCCAAAACCTTCTACTGTGGCAGGATCTCACTGTTGCGGTAGTGACAAATGACTTGGGGTAATTGATTACCCAGCCGAAGGCCTCCAGGGTTGTATCGCTCTCGGCCTGCTGAAGGAACTGTGCAGCAATCAGCAAGTCGTCCAGATAGGGTAACACACGAACACCCTGACTCCTCAGGATAGCCAAGATGCCCACCAGCACCTTGGTGAACACACGGGGGGCTGAGGATATCCCGAATGGAAGTGCTACAAACTGGTAATGCTGATCCTCCAGAGCAAACCTCAGGAACTTCTGATGTCCCTGGAAAATCGGGATGTGCAGATAAGCATCCCTTATGTCCACCGTGGTCATGAAGTCGCCGGGCCGAA